>PVJD01000959.1:0-306492 GCA_004026545.1 Mormoops blainvillei
AAGAAAAGAAAAGAAAAGAAAAGAAAAGAAAAGAAAAGAAAAGAAAAGAAAAGAAAAGAAAAGAAAGAAAAAAATGCAAACACTAAAGCTGACACATTAAGTTGAGTGGCACTCAAACATTTCAGTCATTCCTGTCACTGCTGCTTGGGCTTACTCACTGCGGTGTGATTTTGTTATCACACTGCCCTTGCCCCGCACTTTAATGATTCCAGTAACTCAGCTGAGTGGGCCTCTTTCCATTGTATTAATAAGTAACCACAAGGCAAAATTCAAAGTTTTCTGACATTTAGGACCCAGTGATCATATACAATATTAAACTTTAAAAATGTTTAGTTGTAGATAAAAAATATATTTTTTACGTTCTACTTTTGAAGAAAGAGAACAGGGAGGAAGCAGAATGTGTGAAGTGCACCATGAGCTGTGATGGTCCCCAAGCTGGGAGCCCTTCCAGTCATGTTTCTCTTCAGTCTCAGCTGTGCTTTGGGGGTCTCTGTGTCCCCTTCCAGCACATGGATCTAGTTCATGATGCCCATCACCACAATGACCAAAATGGGTGAAAGAGAGAAAAGATGTCTTAGGAGAGCTGCTCCCACTTGAGGAACTTGGAGAAGTGGAGGGGAGGAACCGTGCAGCAGGGAAGGGTGGCTGGCATCTGGCCTGAGGGGGTCTCTCTGTGCCTGCTGCCCTCCGGACAAACAGGCCTGGCCCTTGTGGGCTTAGGGCTGGGGGCGTCTCCATGCCCTCTGTACCTTCCAATTCTAGATTCTTTCTCCAGGCCTGTGAGACTTCGGGGACCTCAGGTTGCACCCAGCTCTTCAAGATGAAGACAGAGGGCCCTCTAAAGTCCATTTGGAAATGCAGGAGAAAAACCTAGCTACTTAGCATAGCTATCTAGAAAATGGAAAGAGATTTGTGGGACCAGAAAGATTGAATTAGAATTGAGTAGATCCCAAACATTCTGGACACAAGTCTCTGCCCAGGAGATGTTCAGGAAAGAATATCACATCTTTTAGGATGGGTGCAACCAACAGGGAAAGAGGGCAGGGCACTGAAATGGACAAGGGCAGGCATGGGGTGAGAAACTTGGTCCTTCTCACAACTGTGTGTGGTAAGTTCTAAGGAACTTGAAGCATTTTCCACTGTCACAAGGTTAGAGAGACTTGACAGGTACCGTGTGACTACTGAGACCCTGGCAAGTGCTGACCCACACATCTGCCCATCTGTACGACACAAGGGCCAGGGAGGAAACACGAGAGTGTTTACCCATGTTTGTAGAGGGCAAAGCACTTAGTATGAAATTAGGTGCAGTTCGCCTCTCTTGCCCGGACGTGGGACAAGGTAAGCTCTCCCAGAGCCCTGTCTCGCGGCAGGCCTGGCTAAGGGCAGCAGTCTGATCAGACTATTCCTGGTAAGCCCAGCAAAAGTCCCCACTAGCCCTGATGATGCATAACTGCTTCACAATTAGAATGCAACAGCAGCAACAAGAGCAAAACCTCTGGTCAGGGGAAAAACAAACCTTTACTCATCTGACAACCAAGTTCTTGGGGCTCTCCTGGAGTCAGCAGTGCGGGCTTCCATGGGCTCCCCATCTTCGAGATCTCTGCTCCGAGGTTGCAAGAGGCCTGTGGCACGGTTCGGTGAGCCCTGGGCCAGGAGCTACCCCCTGCCCTTGCCAGTTGACTGAGTTGTCCTCCAATGCAAGGGACTCGAATCCTCCTTCTGCTTCTGTCACTCCCTGGCTCTGGGTCTGTGTCAAGTGTCTGAGGGTCAGGTCTCCCCTGCAAGGGAGAGACTCATGGGAGATCAGGAGAACTCCACAGGCTTTCTCCAGCTGTGTGGCTTGCAAGGTTGTGATTCTGGTATCTGTTACCTGGACATAAAACCAGCCCAGCTGAAAGGCTGGGAGTTTGTGTGGGGTGGCAGGGAGGAGAGGGACAGCCTGCTTGGGGCAGGCCTGAGAGGACATTTCAGGGCCTGCAGAGAGGGCAAAAGCAGCCACAGAGTGGGGTGGGAGCTTGAGGCAGGACAAAAGGGAAGAGCTTGAGCTGAGAAATGGGATTGCTATGTGGCCACTGGCGGGGCGGTCCTAGGAGTCCTGGGCAGAGCTGGGCGTGTAGAGCCAAGATCTGAGGAAACCTCCTCTGGAAGCTAATGTAGAGACTCTTGCAACGTGTCAGACTGAACAGAAACCAAAAACTCCCAGATCTGCTCCCTCAGGTGCACCTTTGCATGTCTCCTAGTGTCACTGGGGGAGAAAGATGACTGCAGAGTGGGGTTTCCTGTGAGTCACAAGTGTTGTGTTCTCTCTGCCATGAGAAAGAGCCCCTGGGGTCTGCACTGTGAGTGTGTGTGGGTGGATGGGTGGGTATGGGTGTGTGGGTGGGGAGGAGGCCCTAAGTTGATATATGGGCACCACTGAGACTCCCTACCCACCCCTCTGGCCTGCAGGTCGGTGGCAGTGCTGTGCTGGAGCCGGTTCCTGCTGGCTTTCCGCTGCCAGTATCCACCTTTCAGTGGTCAAAACAAAATCAATGTTGAAAACTAAATTATGTAAGTGTATAATAAATTAATATTAAAAACAAAAGTAACATATCCTCAAAATACTCATTACTTCCAAATTAGCTGACTACAATTCCCTATTCTCTCTGCTTAAGGGATTATGTGATAACTGCCACATAACAGTGGGCGACTGTAGTCCACACTTCCCCAACTTTGCCTTCAGTGTCTGTAGTTCTAAATGGAACCTGGTGGGAGCCCTTACACCACAGGAATCAATAAACACTACGAGTCAGGGCCTCCCCTTGACCTCCTCCTCCTTCACAGTTGTAAGGCATTTATCAGCGTACCCCTGGGCAGAACCTGGTTTGCTCTTTCACTCCCCGTTCCTCCTACTTCTGGTTTCAGCTTCTTTGTGGAGTGTCTGCAGATAGAGGAAGGAGAGCAGGGATGGAAGGGGACCAGGGGTATCGGCAAACTATGGCTGCTTGGAGGTGTTCCCACCTGGCTTTCATGAGTGAGCCAGCGGTAAGGGGAAGGAGAGTCAACAGGAATCTCTGTTTACAGGGACTGGTGGGCGCTCCCAGAGCTCCCACACCTGCAGGCCTGGGCCCAGGCTCTTGTCCTGGGCTGGCCTCCTCAACCACGCCCCATTACCGCTGCCCTGCCCACACGTCCCCCACAGCCAATGTCTCACAGGCCCTCTCTCTCCAGCCCCACCTCTCATTTGGCTGAAGGAGCCACTCACCCCAACCCTGTTCATGGGCCACTCTAGTTGCAAGGGTTTCCAGGCCCTCCCCCACCCCCAAGCCCTCTGCCTCTACAAACCAGGACCTGGAGTGCAGACCCTGGAGCAGAAGAGCCACTTGGTCTGAGAAGGGCTCTGATCCCAGACTGTTTTCAGATTTCTTTTTCTTTTTGTCATTGGCTGGGTCATGGAAGAATGGCAACAATGTCTGTTTACCATCCTGACATTCCACTAATGAGAGGAGGGCTCAGGACAGGAGTACAAATGAGTGCGCTTTCATGGAGGGCTGACATGGTGGCCCTGCAGCCCTGAGAGGGGCAATGAAGCTGAGGGGTTCAAGACCCCAGGTGAGACCAGCCCGCAGGACAGACTCACCACAATGGGCCAGACTCAAGCACTCCACACGCTGAGGCGCCTGCTTACTTGGTTAAAGCTGAGCCATTGGGGCCCAAGAGAGGTCAAGTTCCTTCTCTTCACAAGAGCCTTCAAATAGTTGGCCCCTGCACTCCGGTCCCAACTGATGCTTTTTTTCTCCAAAGCTAACATTTTAACCTCATCAGAGGTGGGGCAGAGAAAATAAATTTTTAAAAATTCAAGGGAAAAGTGGCCCAAATAGTAGGCTCCACTCCACCTTCCTTTGCCCATCACCATTATATCATGGCTCCATCATCCATTTTCATCTGGTTTGAGAATGATGTCTCTATTAATTTTCTTTCTCATGCACATTGCCCAGACTTGAAAAAAATCACACGAGTATCATAGAAGGCACATGGCAATAAGTTACCCAGTTGAGTGGCATGTCTTTCTAAGGTGACGACCGCCTCAAACCCTGGACCTTAACCCCAAGAAAAGCATTATCACCTTTGAGTTGGCTGTGCATGAGTGAGCTAGGTTCTGTCCTCTCTCCGTATCCAGTTCCTGAAATGTTGAACATCAAACACTATTCTCCAGGTATTAACTGAGCCTCACAGGACAAGGAAGGACTCTTGTTTAGCTGGTCCTAGACACCATATTTCTCCCGAGGTGGCTAAAACAATGTGCAAAATGCTGTGTAAGTGGAGGGGGCCCATTTTGGAAACTGTATGTCTGGAAACAAACAGAAATGGTGTAATGGGTATAATTTGTTTTTCTACATTTTTATTCCAATGATGTTATTCTTTTAATTAATACATCTTAAATTCAACTTCACATCTGCACCACTTTTATGTCATTATTAGGAATTCCAATTTCTTGTTTAATTTCCATCCGAGATAGGGTTTGCCTGTAAAATGCATTGACAGTGGCAGTATTCTGCATTAAGTGAAAGAGATGTTATCTATAAATTACAGGGAAATGATTACATCAGGGTTCTCTGTTGATGAAATAAACCACAAGAAAGAAATAAAGTATATGAGAGGAACAACATCCTAAAAGTCACTACGAAGCAAAGCTAGGTGACTATCTTGCATCTTAAAATTCTTTTGCCCACACATACCATCCACGTGAACAAGTGGCATGGGCTTTGTGTCCCTTGGAGGTTAAAGGAACAGCAATAGTATTAAAATGATTCCTTCTGCAGCCTGAGAAAACAGTCTTCTCTGTTCAATAGTTATGTATCTAAACCACAAAACCACTGGAGTACTCACATGCATTTTTAGGCACAATTGTCCCTTTGCTTGCATAAACTTGGAGATGGGAGAAAGCTTACTGCCACCTGTCTTAGCCAGTACTTTCACTTTTCTAAGGAAAAGTGAGGCACAGAGAAGGAAAGCGGCCTGCCCAGGGTCAGACAGGAGACTGAGGTGGGACCATAGCCAGTCTTCAACCCTCCTGTCCTATTCTTCCCACCAAGTAAACTAAATCCTCCCAACCTCTGAGCAATCCGAGCCTTCCAACGGTGGTGCGGTGCAAGCTGCACTGCGCTGTCCAGTAAAAATGTAATTCAACCCACAAATATGAATCACCTATGTAATTTTAAACTTCCTAGGAACCACATTGAAAAAGAGTAAAAAGAAACAGGAAGAATTAGTTTTAAAAATATGTTCTGTATAAAATCCAATGTATCCAACATTATCCTTTCAACCTGTACTCAGTCTGAAACAATTACTGCAATATTTACGCTACGTCTTTGTATGAATTTGGGGGTGTCTGTCGCACCTGTGGCACACATCCTAGTGCAAATGAACCATGTTTCCAGATACGGACAGAGTCACAGATCAGGTGCTGCTAGCGCTTTTTACGGGTGTGACTTTAGGTAGCCTCCTAGTCTCCTGGAGTTCGGGTTTCCTCAAGTGTAAAATCGGGATACGAATGTGATTGCACTGGGTTGTGAGGCCTGTGTGACCGGAAGTCCAGACCATCCAAGAGGTATCCTTGGTGGTGCCCAGCAACTAGTTGCCTAAATCTATCGCTCTCACTGGGGCTGGTATTCTCATTAGGTAAAGTTCCTTCCAGGGATTCTGGGAAATAAATACACCTGTTCCTCAGAGTAGCATTCCGGTAATTCGGAACCACACTCTGATAGAGTTTATCAGTGGTGAGTAACGATTCAGTTTTTTTTTAATGTGTTGCATGTGTCTTACGTTTCAGTCATCAGGTTTGGATACAGGAGCTTGCTGTTTAAAAAGATACAGTTCCCGCGTGGGGTGGAGAGGGCAACATTTGGGAGCTCTCTATACTCTCTGAGTAATTTTTCTGTAACCCCCAGGATACTCTAAAACATAAAGTCCAATATGCGAAAAAGAAGACAGGGTGGTTTCTTGTCTGGTTGATTTCAATCAGCACCATTATCAACCTGAGTGGGCCTTTGTACATGTTGTCACCACAATCAGAAAGTTGTGCTGATAAGTGTACGTAAGTTACATATGTACATATTTATAAATAAAAGCCATGGCTATGAGGAGAATGGTGCCCCGAGCTGTGCTGCCGTGTGAAACCCACGCACTCTGCCCAGCTATCCTGCTCTCACTGGCGGCCCACTGGGAGAAGCAGACCCACAAATTAGTTCCTGGACTCAAAGTCAAAATGGAACAAGTTCGATAAACAGGGGGAAGATAAAACCATGGGGAGGCAGAGAATGATGGAGAAAATAGTCCTGGGGAGACAGGTAAATGGAAAAGGTAAGGAAAGAAATGGGAACAGATGAAGAAAGTGAAAAGGCAATTGTCCACATGAGACACCAGCCCCAGTCGCCCTGGCCCATCATGACCTGTTCACAATTCTGTTATCACTGTTTTGTGTGAAGTGAGTATATGCCGGTGGGTCCCTGGGCTTGTCTCTAAGGACTGAGAATGTCCCAGTCCTACCACAAGGCCATGTGCACATGAGACACCGAGTTAAGCCTCATAACTCCCCTAAGGCAACACTTACACTGAGATATGATTTTTCTCCCCACCCTGGGTGTTGCCGCCACCTTCAACGGCCGGAAAGTGTACTCTGCTCCCACAGAGGCTGGAGCCTTGACCTAGCAGCACCAGGGTTTCAGCGGAGTTGCATTCCAGTGGCGGGTGTCTCTGGGCTCCTCCATCCATGTGTTCTGCCCAGACGCTCATGGAAGCTAATATCATGGAGATAGCTGACTCCCGGTTGGTACCCACAGGTTTCAACGTCATGCCTTTAGCCTTCTAACCCCTGTTCCCTTGACACATGAGCTGCAGCAGCCTTAGCTCCATGGAGAGCTATCATTACAGTCCATTTCCATATGAGCCTTTCCTAGTGAGTTACAAAACTGGTGCTTGAGACAAAAGACTCATGCCCATGGCAGGCACAGAGGTGTCGATGTGGAGCCCTGACATTTACGTCTCACTGCCATGCAGTTGGGGTCAAATCCAGTAGCTACCTCAAACCACGCCCTCACAGGAACAGTCATGGCTTTGTAAAGAACTGAGGAGAGACAGTTTGGTGTGACCACATCCACCAGAGGTTACGCTCACATCCTAGCCAACCCACAGATAAAGAGACTGCGGGAAAAAGGTCAGAGTTGCCCAACAACAGAATGGACACAGCCTTGTCAGCCTTGTGGAGGCTGTTAGAAGATATGTGCTTGAAGAGACTGATCTTTAAAATGGGTGATCATCTCCATTTCCAGAAATGTATTTTCCTAGAAATACTCCATTTCATTTTACCTCACCGGCTATATTGTTTGTGGATAGCTACATAAGTAGAAACTAGACAAAAACATTCATGAAACTATACAATCAACTTCAGGTCAGTGGTTAAATCTTTTCAACATTCATGGTAAGGAATTATATGACCATGTGTTCTATTAGTATCCATAGGTTCGAACTTTATATTAATATTAACAGATAAGTTTCCACCAAAGAAAATACATGAATGGCAAATGAGCACATGGAAAAATGTTCAATATCATATGACATTAGGGAAAATCAAGTTCAAACTACAACAAGTTCTATATATTTATTAGAATTGCTAAAATAAGAAAGAAAAAGATGATAATAACATGTCTTAGCAAAGATGCAGAGCAAAGATGCATAGAAAAATGCTACAACTAGCTTGAAAAACAATTTGGTGTTTTCTTATAAAGTTAAACATACACTTACCATATGACCAAAATATCCTACTACTAGGTATTTAACCAAGAAAAATAAAAACTTATGTTCACATAAACATGAATTAATCTTAAATGCATTTTTTAAAGTAAAATAAGCGAGGCTCATAAGCCACCTACTGTAAGGTTCCATTTATATGACATTCTGGAAAAGACAAAAACTATCTGGACAAAGGACAGTCAGCAGGTGCTGGGGTGAAGATGGAGGGAGTTTTGGAGAAGGATGGAACTCTTCAGAGTCCTGACTCCAGTAGTGGTTACCCACCTCCATGCATTTACCAAAACGTGTAAAACTACACCAAAAAGAGTGAATTTTACTGCATGTAAATTTTTATTAGTCTACATCAAAAGTAGGCATTCTAGCCTCTTCAGTCTCAGAAAAATCATTTTCTTTCTGAAGAATGTCATAGAATTCTGTTTTTCTAATAGACAGTATTTCCAGAGAAGTCAAACCTAAATTCAAAAACAAAACAAAAAAAAAAAGGAAAAGAAAAAGAAAAAAGCTGACATCATTGGTAACTTTTATAGAGTCTCAACAACTCAGGGTCAAGAAATAACCAGAACAGAGAGGTAAGCTTCATGGTAGGTCGTGGTGGAGTACCTTAAAAATCTCAGGAGGTTAAGTTGGAGGGTACCTCCAAGATCAAGCAGTGGTTTGTTTGTTTCTTCATAAAAGTCAAAGCCAAAGTCACATTGATAAGCATAGCGTTGGGCCTGGCCATTGGCTCTCTGGGTCCAGGTGGCATGCTGTGGGTGTCACGGGCGGAGGAAAGAAGGGAAGGAGAGAGTGGCAGGGGCAGGCACACCAGTCTATGCTTCCACTGCTGCCTCTGCATCAGTCACCAAACTGTCACAACCCTTTCTCTTCCCTTGGCATTTCTGTCTCACTCGACAAAGTTTCAAAATGCCAGAATCCAGCAGCCTCAGCCAGATACCCTCAGTACAGAAAAGTCAGCACTCCATAGCCACTCCTTTATTCGGCCCGCCTGACCACTAGCTTCCCCCAAGAGCTTGTGAGGACAGAGGGTCTGTGGTTTGAAAACGCAGGGGGGGTGTCCCTGGGAATTCAGCATCTTCTCTCTCTCCCTCTTGGGGCTGCTAGTGATATGGGCTGTGTCTTATTCATTCTGTACACCCAGAGAGCAATAAACAGCTTGAGATATCACTGATGACTCATAGATGTGTGCTTAAAAGTAATCAGAGTAGGGTAATTGGGCTTGGGCTGCTGTCCCTGGCTCTGCTGCTCAAAGGCAGGGGAGAAAATTCCATAGACAAAAAAATGACATCTTTCTGGGGAGAGGCAATTAATATTAGATGGATTATCTGCAGGGCACCACAGCCCACACACACATCAGAATGAATACTGCATAATTAAAATGAGAATTACCTTTATTGCAGAACCAGCAAAATGATTTCTAAAGGGAGCAAGTTCAATTCACTTTAGCCCAGTAAGAACACACAGGGCCCCTTTGCCTACTGTGCTGTCTTCAGGCCTGTGGGGTTGCCCATGCGACCCTTCTGTGCAGAACAGCGAGGACAGACCAGTGAAGACACAGCCCTCACACAGCCAAGATGAGTGGCCAGAGAGCAGTGACTCATTTCTCCACTGATGTTCATTTTTCATTCTCTGCAGGCTTGATCAACTGTCAGCTTTCATGGGGAAAACGCCCAGGTCAAACGCAGTTCTTCAGTTATTAGAAACTCCGGTGGTTTCCCCCAAGTCCTTGGCCTTAGCCTCTGGCATTAGCTGAAATACAAGAGGCGATTTGCCCGCAAGCTGGCCTGATTTGTTTTTGATTAAGGTTAATTTTTGTGTTAGAAAGGGAAAGAAACAAGTCTTTATCAATACTACGCGTCATGTCACAATGTTTAGGCTTGCGAGGCAGCGCAGGATTTCTGGACCCAGAACCCCACGTACTGTGAGGTCAGCAAGCAGCACGTGCTGCCATCACCACACATGTTCTGTAATGGTTGTGGGAAGAGAATTCCTAGTGAGTGCAAGTGCTGTCCCTCAGAGAAGTCACTTTGAGAGACAGGAACCTAAACTTCTCTCTCCAGGCGAGAGACATACCCTCTGACCTCTGGGCCCCAGTCAGGGCCTGGTTAGACTCCTGGCCTAGGCACCCCTTGTTTCATGAACGACGCTGCAAACACTTCGTGGTGGTCACATATGTGAGCACCTGCTTCTGGGCTTCACAGTCCCAACAACTCAATGCCAGGCATGACGTCTGAACTAAAAACTGTCTGTTGACTTGACTCAGTAATATTCGGCTGTTTCCCGAAATCAATTTTATTGGCATCTACTGTGAATATTCAAAAGCATGTGTTAGGTTCAGCTCTGGAAAGAATTCCAGAAGAGGACCAGGCTATGAGCTAGGTGCAGGGACTAGAAAGATGAAGTAAAGTCAGATTTTAATCTTTTATTTTCTACACATAACACAAAATTTATCATCTCAGCCATTTTTAATTTAGTGGCATCAAGTAGATTCACATTATTTGCAACCATTACCACAGAACCATTTTCATCTTGCAAAACCGAATCTCTGTGCCCATTAAAAACACTCCATTCTCCTCCCCACAGCCTCTAGCGACCACCATCTACCTTCTGTCTCAGTGAGTCCAACAACACCGAGTACCTCATGTAAGTGGAACCGCACAGTGTTTGTCCTTTTGTGGCTGGTTTATTTAACTTAGCATGAAGTCCTCAAAGTGCATCCATGTTGCTGCATGTGTCAGAATTTCCTTCCTTTTTGAGGCCAAATCATATTCCATTGTACATATATACCACATTCTATTTATTCATTCATCCTTCTATGGATGGACACTTGGGTGTTTCCACCCTTTAGCTATTGTGAATAGTGCTACTATCAATATAAGGTACAAATATTTCTTTGAGAGCCTTCTTTCATGTCACCTGAGTATACGAGATCTATCTAGAAAAAGTCCAGCCATTGTTAATGTAAAGAGAACGGTTTGTGTGACATCAAAGTAACCTGGCAACCAAGGACAGTGGACTGGAATGCACGTGCATGAACAATGATGACTTCACTGTACTAGCCAGTGGGGGTGGTAGATGCTGTTGAGTGAGCATGTGTACTGTGTGGCCGTTACATTCAAAATGACTGAGCAAGTACAGTAACGAATGTGCATCAAATTTTGCATTAAGCTTGAACATCCCTCCACGGAAACTATTCAGATGATTCAGAAGGCCACAGCTATGGGCAGCTTCATCACGACAACACACCCGCTCATGCATCATGTCTCATACAGTTTTTTTGTGAAACACCAAATCATGCAGGTGACTCAGCACCCCCTACAGCCCAGATTTGGTGCCCCGAGACTTCTGGATTTTCCTAAAAGTAAAATGAGCTTTGAAAGGGAATAGATTTCAGACCCTTGATAAGATTCACAAAAATACAATGGAGCAGCTGACGGTGATTGGGAAAACTGTGTGAGGTCCCATCATGCCTACTTGAAGGGGACTGAAGCATCTCTATCTAAAAGCAGTACAATGCTTTTTGTATCTTGTATCTTCTTCAGTATATGTCTCTATTTTTCATATTACATGGCTGGATACCTTCTGGACAGACCTCGTATACCCAGAAGTGAAATTGCCATATCATATGGTAATTCTGTTTAATTTTTTTGAAGAAACTCCATACTGTTTTCCAAGCAGCTGCACTGTTTTATGTGCCCACCCTGTCTTAGTCCACTGGGGCTGCTTTAATGAAATACCATAGACTGGGTGGCTTATAAACAAGAAACATTTATTTCTCACAGCTCTAGGAGTTGGGAAATCCAAGGTCATGACACTGGCAGATTTGCCGTCTAGCAGGGACTTCCTGGTTTACACACAGTCATCTTCCGGCTCTGCCCTCACAAAGTGGATGCTTTCTGGAAAGCCCTCTGGGGTCCCTTCTATAAGGCACTAACCCCCTGAGAGTGGAGCCCTCATGAACTGATCACCTCCCGAAGGTCCCAGCTCCTATGCCATCACCTTGGGGGGTAGAATTGTAGCATATGAATTTGGGGGTGACACACATTCAACCCATAGTGCACTGGAACTTTATTTTCTTTAAGCTAGAGACAGGTATAGAAATGCTACTTTAACCAAATAGAGCTGGTGGGGAGTAGAGGTGCGAAGTGTGTGCTGAAGCGGCAGGGGCCCAGGGTAAGGGCACCAACCCTCAGATGTTTTTGAGGCTTGCTTCCTCAAAGAGATGTGCTCTCAACCAGAGTTTGAAGGAGAGCACTTCGGCAGAACGATGTGGTGAAAGCAAGTGCCCCCCGGGGATCTCCCCTGGGATGTGCACCATGAGGGGCCTTGCCCCTGAGACCCAGGGTGCCATGTCCTTGATGTCCTTGATGGCAAAGGAAGGGAAAGACTATTAGACTAAAGTAGTGGCAGTTTTAACCTGGCTAGAGTTGGAGAGTCCAAAATGCCTCTAGGATGGATTGGACTTTTCGTTGCTGTTAAGGAAGGTAGTTCTAGGGATATGGGCAAACCATAGAGTTATACAGATAAGAAGCAAGGGCATGCCATTGACATACATTCAGACTGCCAAGGGCGAGGATCAAAGTAATGCATAAAAAGCTACTATTCACAGGTGTTAACTCACTGATTCATTGAAAAAGCTTCATGAGGGAGGTACTATAATCATTCCATTTCATAGATGTGGCATGGAGAAGTCAAATAAATTCCCTGAGGACACACGGCTTATAAAGAGAAACTCAGAATCAACTCTAGGCAACCTGGCTCTGAAGTCCATGGTCATACCCTTTTCTGTTCTTACTGAAGAAAAGAGAGTTGAACAACCAGGTGCCTGCCCTCGAGATGTTTGCAGCATAGCTGGGGATACAAATAATACATAAATAAGTAAACTTTACATATATATGTGTATACACACACACACACTCACACACACACACACACACACTCACAGCATAGGACATGGCAGCAAACTTTTTCTGTAAAGCTCCAGATAATAAATATTTTATGCTTTTTGGGCCAAAATGAAAAATAGAGGCTTTTCTGTGGGTTTTGTTGCAACTGCTCAACTGCACCATAGGTGCATGGAAGCAACCACAGACAATAGACAAACAAGCAACCATGACTCCGATGAAATTTTATTTATGGTAATTGAAATGTTACACGTTTGAGAAGCCTGGGCCACCAGAACAGGTCCACTATACTGACTAGGGGTGACTCATGCCTTCGTTTTTGTCTTAGCCCTACCTCTACCTGATACTGTGTCAGGGACCTGCAAACTACAGACAGTCCACGGGTCAAATGCAGCTCACTGGATTTTTTTCAGCCATTTAAATAATGTGAAAACTGTTCTTAGTTCCATGGTATTAGTCCTCATCACACATTTTCATTATGAAGAGCAGTACCAGGAACTGCTCTGATGCCTTAAATGACCTTGTCTGTTCAAAGTATAAATAAAGTGACCTTTAAACCATCTATTATATTTCAAGCACACAGTAACAGAGAGGGCAGTATGGTGGCTCTGTGCAGTCAATGTCAGCTCCAGTAATTCTCAACTCCTGGCCAGTCTTGTTTCATCTGTGACCCTCCAGTACCCCACACCGATTATTTTGAAATAAATCACAAGCATTACACCAAGAAATAAATTTTAAAAGTATATATGTCTTAGAAAACTTTTTATTTAACATAAATATATCATGCATATCAATTAAAGATTGTATTAAATATCTATCAATTTGTATTATTTAGGTTTATCTGAGTTTTCCAGAAAAAAAAAATAACAACTCAACATTTCCTGAAATGCACCCAATATATTTCACTGATCTAGTTGCACTGAAAATCAGATTCCAGTGCAAATTCATTTTCCAAAAAATGACCAAAAAGAGCATCACACAGTATCAGAACACACAAGCAATTTTAATTTCCCAGGAGGGCTCTAGTGATCTGCTGATAAGGGTGTAAAAAAATCACTTTCTGCCAAAGTCAGTTTTGGAAATGGAAGGAAACCCAAGGAAAGAGTATTTGCAGCAGCTTCTCTGAAAAGATAGTTCTAACAAGATGGCTCAATATAGCTGACACACAATGTAGCTGGGATCCAAATCTTCTGTAATAATTAGTATTTTATAACCTATAACATGATTTGGGGAATAGTGCAATATTTAACATTTGTCAAGCACATTTCAGCCCGTGAAACTCTGTAACTTGTGGTTTACAAGAAGAATCTTGAACCAAAACATAGGTGAAGTAAGGATTACATTAGTTCTTCAAAACTTCCCTTGTCTGCGTACCTCCCATTCCTTCTACTGAGAATGTGCTTTCATAGCACACCTTCTTGGGGAACAACGTTTATCCTGAAAGCCCTGGCCAGTCTGACACTGGGGCAGGGCTGTCAAAAGCGTCTTGGAGAGGGACAGACAGGCCTGGCCCAGCAGTGTCACTCCTGGCTGGAAGTCCGGTGGGGCCGACCCCAGCCTGGAGGAGCAGACTTCCACTGCTCAGCTGCCTTGAGAATCTGGGTAGCCTCTCAGGGCTGAGGACACCCTGTCATTTATGATTCGGAGGCACTGTCTATACTCCGTGGCAAACCCTTCCCATTGCTGAAGAACAAATCCATTTCTCTTAATCGGCATCCTGCAGGCTGTTTACAAATACTCTGTTTCTTCGCTTTGCCAGTACAAGGTAAGACTGTACCCTTGCCTTCTTTGCAGGTAAGCACAGCCATGTGCCTTACTCTGAAAGATGAAATGTGAGAGGAAGTGATACATGTCACCCGTGGGTGGGCATTTTAAGAGCTAGCATGTGGTTTGCCACATGAAGTTTGTGTGGATGGAGTTTGCTCTGCCTGTTGTGCAAGGGACCATGACATCGGAGCCCTGCTGCCAGCTTCCTGAGATTCCTGCCTCTGTCCTGTGTCCCTCCAGCCAAGCAGCCCCATGCCATGTTCCTATCCTTGTACATGGCACAGAGCTCTCTGATTTAACTCCAAACATGCTTTTCTACCTTATAGATACTTAAGGTAGAGATTAAATGAGTAGATTGAGAGGATGGTATTAGAGGGAAGGCGGGTTTAAATGAAGTTAGAGCAGAGATGTTCCTGTGCCTGCCCTTTGTGTCCCAGGTGTGGGATGCATTCAGTCCTTCCCTACAGTCCTTACCATGAGTCCATGGGGTGGGTCTGCCTTCCCTGTCTACACTATGTCTATACCAGGACATGCCACTGCTAGGATTTCTCAAATGTGTGGAATGACTAACCATCTCCCTTTGCCCAAGACCGAGGGTTTCCCAGGACTTACTCTGGCTCCTCACAAATCGTTTCTGGAGCCCTAGTCTTAAGAGTGGCCTCTTCACTGCCTGGCATCTGTTGTTGGTGGCAGGGTGGACCTCTCCTAACGGGCTGGCCCAGGAGTCAGTCTTGTTTGTGGATACTTGGGGTTCAGGCAGGATGCAGGTTCGGAATAGACTAGGGAGGCATGGGCCGAGTGTGCTTGGCTGCTTTGTGGAAGAGGCCGAGGTCTGTGTGTTTGGTTGGCAGGAGCAGGTTCTTGATTCTCCCCTTAGTGACTCACTTGGAGAAGCAGGTTATGGCAACTCTTTCCAGATGCCTCCAAAGAAGCAACATGATGAAGTCAGTGCATGGAAAGGGGGGGAAACTATCCCCTCCTGCCCCCACCAGTTGGAAGACAGCAGACAGCAATGGCCCTGCCTGTGTGCTCAGGTGCGTCTGCCCCAAGCAGGAGGCTTCCCAGCTCAGGACTGGGCATGGCAAAGCTAAAAGAAAGTGTCTAAAGATGCACGACTACGCTCTGTGTTGTGACCTTCCAAGCCCAGAGACCAACCCACCTGTGTCAACTCTTCCTGTAGCTGATGCTCCAGGGTCCTGCCCATATCCTCCCAGAGCTCCTCAGGGGCCTCTGACACCTGCTTCCTTGTCTTCACGGTGAGGTGATTTCACCAACTCTTCCCAGTGCCCCAAGCACCCCACAATGACTTCTGACCTCCCCTGCCTCCCTCTCTACTCCTCAACCTGAGTCACCTCCCAAACACTTGCTCATAATTCCTGCCTCAGGGTCCGTGGTCACCCGGGACAAACACAGACTCTCCCTAAACCATCATTGATGAATCTATTAGCAGTCCAGGTATTTAAAGCCTTGGGAACCTACTTATATATTCATATTTTAAAACTCTCAGGGCATATACGTGTCATGACTTTGCTGCATAGTTTATGAAATACTCCTTCCTAAAGTAGCCTCTTCAAGGCTTCACCTCTACAACTACCTCCATGGCCTCCTCATCACAGGATGGTCTTTGCAGTCTTCATGCTTCCTGATCAAAGACTTAGTCAACTGGGTCGCTATAATAGATCACTACAGGCTGAGTGGCTTAAGCAACAAACATTTATTTCTGACAGTTCTGGAAATTAGAAGTCTAAGATCAAGGTGCTGACAGATCTGACACAAGGTTTTTCTTCCTGGTTTTGTGAAGAACCTTCTCACTTACATGTTTTGGGTCCTTACATGGGTCCTTACATGTTTTCTTGTAGTAGCTTCTTATAAGGGCACTAATTTCATGTATGGGGGCTCCACCCTGATCCTTGAGGGCTCCATGACCTGAGCACTCCCTAAAGGCCCCACCTCCTACTACTATCACACTGGGGGTTAGTCTTCAACACACAAATTTTGGGGGAGGACACATTCACTCCATAACAAAGAATATTCTTCTTTTTAAAAAAGCTATTGTGAGGAGAAGGTGCAAGAAAATGGAGTAGGTGGAAGCCGCCCTCGCCACTTTTCATGACACATAAAAATTACAACTGAAATACCTGGAGAACCACCTGAAGACTAGCTGAACAGAAGCCTTGTAATTATGCATTTACAAAAGAAGCCACATTGAGACTGGTAGGAAGGGTGGAGATGTGAAAAGTGCTGGCTCTATACCCACGTGCAATGGCTGAGAATCAAGAGGGCTATATCTGCTGCAGATGTTGCCTCTGAGGAGCGACATATGTCAACCCCACACTGGGTTCTTTAGCCCACAACACCAGAACCAGGAAGAGGAGCCCATATAACATCTGGTCGTGAAAATCAGCAGGGATTCCATCTATCCTGTTGAGAAAGAAGGCCACTGGAACACTAGGTGTCCCCTTAAAGGGACAGCGTGCAAGCTGTTGCTCACAGGTACTCATCGTGGGCTCCAGCAGAGGGACAGCAGCTCAGGGGAGAGCCAGAGTCATAGGGGAGAGAATGAGTTGTGTGGCTTCAAGGAGAGGGCTAGAGGGACGGCCTCCAATGACCCTGTGTTGAGTCTTCCTGCTGCATGGCTCGTGGATGTTATCTTTCCTGGGTTAAAAGCTATCCCCACAGGAGATTAGCTTAATGAGCTACACTGGCTCCACCCTGATGACTATGAGTACCTGAGGCCCTGCCTTACCCAACTCATGTGAGACTGGAGGCTCTGGCAGGGTCAGACAGCCTAGGCCCGAGCTTCTGTCTTTCTTGAGGAACTCTTGAAAACTTCTAATGGGGCTCAGGGGATGCTAGAGACATAGGGAGAGACTGACTTGTGTGGCTTTAGGGCAAGGGCCGTCTTCCCACAGGGGCAAGAAGAGCCACCTCTCCTCCCCCAACACGGCCAGATCTTAACCTGCTTTAGCCTGGTGAGCTCCACTAGCTCCACCCTGATGACTCCCTGAGACTCTGCCACACCAAAAAGCCTCCAGAGCCCAGGGGGGTGACAGCTGGCCTCTGGTATACACTGAGACTTTTGCTGAGTGGCCTGGGACACAGCACTGGAACCAAATTTAAGTCTGTATTACACTGGTGAACATCACTCTCCCTAGCTGGTGACTCCCTGAGAAAGTGCCTCATGTGATTCCTGTACCTCCTGGGGCTCTTTGAAATGGTTGAGCCTTGTAGACAGCTGGCAGGTGACAGCAGATCTCAGGGTACCTTGGGCCTTTTGCTAACTAGCCTCAGGCCCAGTATTGGTGGCAGCAGGCCTTGATTCTCAGTATGGCTCCTTCCACATGAAGCCAGGCACAGCAGAGATAGCTACCAAATGCGGAACACCTTGTAGCTCCTAGGAGGTAGTCCAGGGCTGTTCACAGGCAGTTTCTTATATTGACCTGCACCAGAGTTTCTCCTAAGAGGTTTTAGAACTAATAAACCAGGTGACTGACTTCAGACCACAGCAGAGCACCACCTGATTAGTCCATTACACAGCATAACAAAAAGGAGGGCTCGACAGGCCCCAGACCCTCCTAGAACCAATCTCACTTCATGGAGTCAGCCCACCCCTGCGCAGCAGTCTTAAGTACTGTGAACATCGTCAGTCCTAACAGACATCCGGTCTGAGGATCAAGCCCACCCATGAATGTGTCAACAGCAATCAAGGAAGGGTCAACTACAACAGGAGGGGACACAAGCCCAAATAAGAAACACTCTTGGAGCACCCAACTCAGGTAATTAAAGAGTGTGTAACCCTGGGCCTCACAGGACACCTAATAATATGCCACGCCACCAAGATTGGAAGATGCAGCAGATCTACTTAAAACACAGAAACAAACACAGAGAGCAGCAAAAATAGGGAGATTACAGAACATACCAAAAATGAAAGAACAGAGGAAATCTCCAAAAACAGAACTAAATCAAGTGAAGATAAGTAATCTTCCTCACACAAAGTTCAAAACAATAGTTATTTAGGATGTTCAAGGAATTTAGTAAGAACTTAAATAGCATAAAAGAGGACACATAAACTACAAAAAAGCAGGTTAGAAATAAAGAATACAATAACTGAAATGAAAAATACACAGGAAAGAAGTAACAGCAGATGAAATGAAGCAGAGGATCATATCAGCAATTGGGAAGACCAGGTAGTAAAAAACACACAATCAGAGCAGCAAAAAAAAAAATTTGGAAAAAATGAGGATAGTTTAAGGGACCTCTGGGACAACATCAAGCATAACAACACCTGCACCATAGCAGAATCAGAAGGAGAAGAGAGAGCAATGAAGAAAGAATAACTGTAAACTTCTCTATCCTGGTGAAGGAAAAAGACACACAAGTGCAGAGTGCCAAACTTTTCTTTCAAATAAGTCTCTTATGTTTATTACAGTGTTATTTACAATAGCCAGGATATGAAACAACCCAAGTTGTTTCCAGCAGTAGACGAGTGGATAAAAAAGTTGTGGTATAGTATATTACTTGGCCATAGAAAAGAATGAGCTCTTACCATTTGAGACAAGATGAATAAACCTGGAGGGTTATGCTAAGTAAATTAAGTCAGGGAAAGAGCCAAATACTTTATAATTTCATATTTATGTGGACTCTAAAGAACAAAATAAAGAAACAAAACAGAAACAGTCTCACAGATACAGAAAATACACTGATGGTTGCCAGAGAGCACAGGTTTTGGGGGACTGGGTGAAAAAGATGAAGGGATTAAAAAAGTACAGATTGGTAGTTGCAAAATGGCCATGGGGTTGTAAAGTACAGTGTAGGAAATATAGTCAATAATATTGTAATAACTAGGAATCACAACAGGTGGGTACTAGTCTTATCGGGGGAATCACTTATTAAATTATGCAAATGTCTAACTGCGAAACTGTGCACCTGAAACTAATATAATATAACATTGAATGTCAGCTGTAATTGAAAAAATAATTTTTTAAAAAAGCTATTTTGAAGAAAATGCCATGCAACAAGAACCTCTCTCTTGCCTTTCTTAGCACAATTACAACTGCATAATAACTATGTTTCTAAGCCCTAAGCTCCAAGGGGACAGGACTATTTCTGTTTGTCTTACCATAGTGTCTGGGATATCACAGGAGTTCAAATGGTTGCTGAATGGAGAAATGAGTGAAAATCTAGAGCCGGCAGGTGGGCACCAATTCTGAATCTCCATCTACCTGTAACACTGTTTTCCCTGCTCTGGTGTTTACCTGAGACCCCACTCCACCCAACCTGTGGGCCTACCAAAACCATTTCCAGTGGCTTTTCCATACAAATAGCCTCTCTTGGCTCATGCTTTGGACTATCCTAAAATCTCTCAAACAAGCAGCATTTAGCCTCTGTGTAACTCATACCACTCACTAAGTGGCCCCAGGCCTTGAACAAGAAACAGTCAGCCTCAGCTTCAACCCTGGCCTCTCCTCAGCATCTCCAAGCCCAGCACAAGTAGCAGCCATTGACAGATCACTCTGTAGCTCATGCCAGGTAGACCCAGGCAGGGCACAGGTGGTGGTGGCTGACCTTGCACTGCCCAGGCATCCCCAGAACCAGTGCATCCAGTACACAGCTTCAGACTATGCCAGATAACAAGCCAGTCACCTCCA
Source organism: Mormoops blainvillei (assembly GCA_004026545.1). Classification (NCBI taxonomy): domain Eukaryota; kingdom Metazoa; phylum Chordata; class Mammalia; order Chiroptera; family Mormoopidae; genus Mormoops; species Mormoops blainvillei. Next base: position 20,108 of record PVJD01000959.1, read on the forward strand.
TGAGTGGCATACTCAAGGGGCAGGCTTGGCAGGCACCAAAACCCTACGGAAGAAAGTCCTGTTCTATAGGATTAACTACTGCACAGCATTTCCTCTGCTGTAATTGCAGTTGACCCTTGCAACCAAACAGCCAGGGCGAGTGGGGCGGTGTCAATCCTTCCCAGTGATATGTCAACAGCATTCAGGGCTCAACTACAATGGGACAGTGCACACTGCCCACACAGGGGGCACACCTAGAATGCCCAGCTCAGATGACTGGAGAGGTTGTGTTACTGGGCTCTACAGGACACCTACTACATAAGGCCATTCTACCAAGTCCAGGAGACATACCAGCTCTACCTATCACATAGAAACAAACACAGAGAAGTGGCCAAAATGAGGAGAAAAAGAAACAGGTCCTAAGTAAAAGAACAGGAGAAATTTCCAGGGAAAAAAAAAACTAAATAAAATGGAGGCAAGCAAACTGCCAGATACAGAGTTCAAAACAATGGTTCTAAGGATGCTCAAGGAACTTAGGGAGAACTTCACCTGCATAAAAAAAAAAAAAGACATGAAAATCATTTTTAAAAAGTCAAAAATGAAGAATACGCTAACGGAAATGAATAAACTACAGGAAATCAACAGCAGAGTAGATGAGGCAGAGAATCATATCAGCAATTGGGAATACAAGAAAGCAGAAAACACCCAATTAGAAGAGAAAAAAAAAAATCAAGAATCACACACAAAAAAATGAAGATAGTGTAAGGAGACTCTGGGACGATTTCAAGTGTACCAACATTTGCATCATGGATGTGCCAGAAGGAGAAGAGAGAGCAAGAATTTGAAAATGTATTTGAAAAAAATAATGATAGAAAGCTTTCATAGCTTGTGAAGGAAATAGATGTACAAGTTCAGGAAGCACAGAGAGTCTCAAATGAGATGAATCCCAAAATGACCAAACCAAGACACACTGCAATTAAAATGCCAAAGGTTAAAGACAAAGAGAATCTTAAAAGCAGCAAGAGAAAAGCAGTTAGTTTGCTTACAAGGGAGTTCCATAAGACTGCCAGCTGATTTTTCAACAGAAGCTTTGCAGGCCAGAAGTTATTGGCATGAAACATTCAAAGTGATGGAAAAGCAAGGACCTACAACCTAGCTTATTCTATCCAGCAGAGCTATCAATTAGAATTGGTGGACAGATGAAGAGCTTCCCACACAAGGAAAAAAAAAAAAAAAAGCTAAGGGAGTTCATCACCATCAAACCAGTATTACAAGAAATGTTAAAGGGTCTTCTTTAAAAAGAAGAAAAAAGAAAGATAAAAAATATGAATAAAAATGACAGTAAAGACCCATCTATCAATTACTTTAAATGAAAATGGATTAAATGCTACAATCAAAAGACACACAGTGACTGAATGGATAACATAACAAGAGCCTTACTTTTGCTATACACAAGAGACTCACTTTATACTGAAAGACACACACAGACAGAAAGTAAAGGGATGGAAAAAACATTTCATGAAAATGGAAACAAAACTAAACAAGAAACTGGGGTAGCAATACTTACAACAGACAAAATAGATTTTAAAACAACGTCTATAAAAAGAGACAAAGAAGGACCCAGCAACCCCAATTCTGGATATTTATCCAAAGAAACCCAAAACACTAAATTGTACAGATATATACACTTATATGTTTATTGCAGCATTATTTACAATAACGAGGCTATGGAAGCAACCTAAGTTTCTATCAATAGATGAATGGATAAAGAAGAACTGGTGAATATATACATGCAATGGAATGTGATCGTGCCATAAAAAATAGTATCTTGCCATCTGCAGCGACACGGACGGACCTAGAGGGTAGTGTGCTAGGTGAAATAAGTCAGACAGAGAAAGAAAACTGCCAGATGATTTCACTTGTATGTGGAATATAGAAAACAAAATAGATAAACAAGCAGAAAAGAGGCAGACTCATAGATGCGGGAAGCATTTTGGTGGTTGTCAGATGGGAGGGGGTTTGGGGGCGGGGGGAAAGAGGGGACGGGATTCAGAAGTGAAATCCCCTGGTGGTTGCAGAGTGGCCACGGAGATGCAGCGTGCGACACTGGGAACATGATCGGTAACATTGTAATGACTATGCGTGACACCAGCTGGGAGCTGGGTTTATCAGGGTGATCACTTCATAGGTAATATAAACGTCTAATCACAGGATTGTATACCTGAAACTAAAATAATATTGTACATCAACTGTATTTTAAAATTTTTTAAATTAATTTTTTTAAAAAAATAATTGTGTACACATAACGTGGGTTTGCTTTCCCCAAGGATAGTGTAGTCCTCACTGAGACAGCACCTTTGCAGATACGCACTTCCCCTTGCCTTTGGGAAGGGCTCACATTTTCCCTCATAAACCTTTTCCCGCACTTAAAGTATTGCATAGCTCTTGTTAGTGTCTTAATTAATTTATTTATATTTTGGATATTTTTTCACGTTTGTCCTCCCTCTTCCCATAATGATAAAAACACAGTAATATTACTATTATTGCGACTACTTACAATACCTAGCTTATAAAATACCTAAATGCACATGACCTACTTTGACCCTCACAATGACTCTGAGAGGCTGAGGCAGGCTAGAAGGGGCCACAGGGCAGCAAACTATTGCCTAGAAAATGACTTGTTAGGAACTGGTGAAACCAAGATAAGAATCCAGTTCCTGTGGTTCTTAGTTCACTGGCCTTTATAAACAATTATCAAGGTAACTTACACATGCAGTAAAATATGAAAGTATACAGCAAGCCTTACAATGGAAAGAAACATTCCCAGTAGCACCTGCTCCCCAGGCCTGCTCCCCAGAAGCTGGCACTTGGCATGCTGCTACCGTGTCTCCTGGCCGATAACTTCATGGCCCTGATATCATTCCTGCACCCTGGCCCTCTGCATAATTAAGGGTGTTCTACTGACTTCTTCACTGAATCAGAGAATTTGCTTTTTTGCACCCCTGTATTTCCTATACTTCTCACTAAGCCCAGCAAGGATGCCTTTCTGTACTCCCACCTTGCAGCATGCACATGGCCTCTTCTTCCCTTCCCTCCCAGAGATCCCCTCCCATCCTTCTGTAAGCCGCACTGTTACTTTTACTTGGTTAAATCAAATATTTTACGTTCCCTCTATGACCAAGCTACAGCTGATAACACAGATTTCCTGTGTGATCACCATAAATCTTCCACATCTGATCCCTAGGCTGATTCTGGGAGCTGACAAAGCAATGGAGAGCCCATATGCAACAGCTGCTCCCGCACAGCCCAGGAGCTGGGGGGTGCTTTCCTGTGCAGCTCTTTATTTTCTTAGGGTTGCTAATTGACCAAGAGCCCTAACTAAAGCAGACAAAGTGGGGAAAATGAAACAAGGTGTAAAAAAAGACCTTTAAGATACCAATCTTGTATTTTCTCCCCCTGCCCCAGGATCATCACAGATGAACAGTTACCTACTCTGAGCACAGAATGCATGTGGGGTTGGTTGTGTGCTGCGTGAGGAAGACAGGCCCTGCCTCTGGCAACCACTGGGGCCTCAAGGCCTTAGAGGTGGGCAAAGCCACATCTGAGATCCACACGTCTATATCCAGACAGTGCAGTTAACCACATAGATGAGAATCCAGACTTCCCTCTGGTGCTGAGGGACCGTGGAGAAAAGCACACATCCCTGAGAGAAACACTTACAAGTGAAATGATATTGTTTCTTAGCTTTCCAGCTAAATAGAAGGGGAGAAGGAGGCTGAGAAGGAGATGAAGGAGAAGAAGGGGGATATTCTATAAAAATGACAAAGTCATGAAAGAAAGAACAAAGTATAAATCTGTCCCAGTATGAGGAGACTGAAGAGAAATGACAACTAAATCCCTAGCGAGTTCTTTGATTGCACCCTGGACCAGAAAAAAACAATTTCCTTTTTTTCCATAAAAAAAGTACTGAGATAATTGATGAAATTGGAATATTGTCTGGAGACTAGAATCATATCAATGTTAATTCTTAATGTGAATAATTGCACAGAGAGTGTCTTTATCTTTAATATTAGGATAAATACTCTGAAGAATTTAGCAGTGAAGCCCTGGCTGGTGTGACTCAGTGGATTGAGTGCCAGCCTGCAAACCAAAAGTTTGCCGGTTCGATTCCCAGTCAGGGCACATGCCTGGGCTGCAAGCTAGGTCCCCAGTTGGGGGCATGTGAGAGGCAACTGATAGATGTATCTCTCCCTTTCTCTCTCCCTCCCTCTTCCTCTCTCTAAAAATAAATAAATAAAATCTTTTAAAAATTAAATTAAATTAAAAGAGGGAGAAAAAAACTAATTTGTAGAAACAAAAAAAAGAATTAGCAGTGAAGTTGCAACACGGTATGTAACTTACTCTCAAATGATTCAGGACAAAATTTTATAGATAGAAAAATACTGTAACCAATGGTAAAGTATTAACATTTTGGAAACTCGGTGGAGGCCATACAGGAATTATTCTTACTATTTTAGAAACTTTCTTCTAAGTCTAAATTATTTCCAAGAAATGGTAAAGAACAACAACACACACAAAAAAAATTGGACCTATGGCTACATAGCTATTACGAGAGGTCTTGAATCTATACAAGTATCAAGCACATAGGAGCTGAATAAACCGTATCCTGTACACATACGGAATACAGTTATTTTTCAAATCTATTTGATTCTGTTGAGATAAAACAAATGCAAATTTATTTTTAAATGTTACTGAATCCATTTTTAGCTCCTCACTTTGTATTTTATAAATCAATGCATATTTTAAAACACATTTGAAAAGGGGATGGGATGAGATAAGAATAGCAGCACTTTGATAATTATTAAGGTTGGGTGAAAGGCACAGGGAGATTCATTGAACTATTTCTAGCTATTTTCAAATATTTTTGAAATTTTTTGATAATAAAAAATTTTTTTAATTTGGATATGTTTGAATTTTTCATGAGAAAAAAAATGTGTGCTGTGAAGAGAAAAGTGAAGGAATGCTTTTCCAGTGCTGCCTTTGGAAAGAGTATCTGGCTAAGAGAGAGGTTGAGGTCACTGGACCACATTAGTGTCAGTGCTCATCTGTGAAATGGTGACATCAACTGCTCGAGACAGAAGTCAGGGAAAGCCACAGACCTGTGGGCTTTCGGGTTGGGGGTGTGGAGTACTATCTAACACAAATGATCAGCACAGAACCTGCCATCCCTCACTTCTGGAAGTACAATCCCCACCCCAGAGGGAAAGCCAGGAATATAAATGGGTCTCGGTGGAAATGTCTGGGCCAGGATTATGGAAAGTGGAAATTAATAAGTGCAGATAAATGAAAATCAGTGTGTGGAGCAGGGGGAGGTGGAGGAAATAATAAAGGGGGGAACAAACTGTGCTTGGTTTTTCAAATGTCCAACTTGAAAAGGAATGCAATGTAAGAAAACAAGAGATCGAGAAAGTTGAGGCTAAGAGTGAGGGTGGCAGGGAGGAGCCAGTGAGGAGACCATGGTGCTGGGGGCCCCAGCCCTGCCCAGTCCCTTCTAACACCTGTCTGGAGAGAATAACCTGTGTAGAAGAGGCGAGGCAAGGCTGAGTCGGAGAGATCAAATGAGAAACCCCACTCACCAGAGCAGGAACACTGCTGATCCCGGTGCCTAGGGTAACCCTAGAAAGCAGGTGAGTGCTTAGGCCTTGCCCAGTAGTGGTGCTGGTGTGGAGAGCTGGGGGCCATTGCCTCAGGGGAACCTTTGTGGGAGCAGTAATGGTGGCTTGGTGAAGGAGACACTTAAAATAGTGGCGATAGCACACAAGGCAGAAGGGATGGGCATACAGACACAGAGTGGGCGGTGACTCATCTGCCTCAGACTATCCCTACAGCTCACTTGCCCAGGGACCCCTCCACCCTCTTCAGGACAGAGAACACACTCTGCCTTGACAATCTCCCTTTCATTCGACATTCTCGCTGTGGAGAGTGTTTCTTTTTCTTGAATGGAAACTGTTTATTCTGTGTGCTTTCAATCCATCGGACTACAGTCATTTTCCTCCTCCATTATGAAATGCTCCCTGATGACTTCATAGTAACACAGCATCGCTCTTGGTGCCTGGAGCCCCACCAGGATTGGGAGCATTTATTTAGCTTCTGCGTTATTTTACTTTACTTGAGTGGGCCTCTGTGTCATTCACTTCGAGGTGAGGTCTACATGTCTTTGCATCGTCTGGGTTCTGTCATTGACCAGCTGGGTGCTTGGGGTAATGAGTTAACCGTGCAGTGTTTTAGTTTTTGTCATCTCTTTAAGGGTGGTGACAACAGCTCATAAGGCAGCTATAAGCACTAAAGGCCAAGAGTGACCCCAGCCTATGATAAAAGGGCTTGTCCAGGAGCAGCAAAAGCAACAGCTTTCTTCATTGGGTCTTTCATGCCTTCATCCACTGAACAAACACTCAAAGCCCAAAATGTGACCATGGCTGGTTCGTGACCATGGCTGGCTCCTGTCCTCCTGGCCCCAGGCAGGGGAAGTGAGGCACAGAGGGCCGGGGACAATCAGTGGGACACACACAGAAACAGGGCTGTCAGTAGGTGCCTGTGAATTGATTTGATAACATGCTCATCAAATTTTTGCTGAATGAATGTTGAATGATTTTGAAATCAAAGACATAACCACAATACCCGTGAAGAGGAAATGAGAGGATGGTTCTAGAGAGAGTGAGGGTTATGTCTCAGAGAAACGATGGAAAAGCAGCTAGCGCTCTGGGCGGGGCTCAGAAACCCCAGACTGTGTGAAGTATGCTTAGAGGTATTCTTGTTTTTCCTTTTCAGATAACAGTGAGTATTGTTTTCTTTTTTTCTCTCCTTCTGATTTTTTCAGAGTTTGAAGCAATAAGTTAGGAGACTCATAAGAATCACTGTAAATAAACATAATGACCCTCTGGCTGGTGACTTTGGTTTCTGTGGTTTCTAACTCTGACATTATGAAGTAAAGTCTCTGGAACAAAAACAGGTGTGAGGATTAAAGAGCTGTGCTTAGGAGCCAGGTTTGGGCCTTTCCAGAAGCATCACAGGAACCGCTCAAAGAAACCGTTTCAAGTCTAATGGCAAAAAAACTAATAGAGGGCGACAAACATACCTTACACTTAGTATAAGTTTAACATCATATTAAAATTGCCCCTCAGGGGGCAAGAAACAGGGAAGAAGGACCAGAAAATGGAGAGACCTGGAGAAGCCAGGGGCAGCTGGCCTGGATCCTGCTTCATGGCTGGCAGTCAGAATAGAGGGTCCCCCCCGAGTTCTGCGGCCTCCTGACTCTGGGTCACCAAGCATTAAAGAAAGCCTTGGCCGTGGTAGGGAGTCAGGCTTATGGTCGTCAGCATGCCTGCCCCTCAAGGAAACAATAAGGTTTTTCAAATGAAATGATGAGGGCAAAGGGCTTTGGGGGACTGAGGCCGATATACATGTTGGTGGCATGAAAACACAGGGTCGCGTGGGCTTTCGGAAAGGGCTAGAGTGGGGCTGAGGCTGTGGCTAGAGGAAGAGTGGGGCAGGTGAGAGCGTGTGTGCCTGGTTTGGAGGGATGAGGGGCAAGGCTGCATTGCTGGGAGAGGGGACTCAGGCAGCTGCTGCCCTGTAGGGTTCTCGCGGCACCGCCTGTAGTGCCACAGCTTCTGCCTGTCTGCCACGGGACCTGGCTCAGTGCCACATCACAGTTTTTGTGGAGATGTTTGGAACCTGTGCCTTAGATTCCTATTTCAGATTCTAGCTCTTGCTTTCCAGACTCCTCAGCATGCAGCTTCAGGCTTGGGGCCTGGGCCTTGGAAACCTTCCCCATCTGATTTCCAGGACCTGCTGCCTTCCTGCCTACCCAGTGCCACTGCTTTCCTGTGGGACCCCTGCCCTCTGGGTGAGGTCACAGTCCCTCTCGCAGCCCAGTCGGCCCTGGTTTACGGCCACCCATGTTCACGGGGCCAATGCCATTGGGAAAGACAGAGTACAGATCCCTTCTGTGGGGTGGAGGAGACACAAGAGTGGAGGACTCTCTTGGCAGAGATCATATCATGTGCTCTCAGGCAAGGGCTGTGGGCGCACTCCAGAGGGCTCTGAGTGGGGGTTAGCCTGGGAGAAATTGTTCTAGCTGCAGAACCTAGGAAGTTCTAGAAGAGACAGAATTTAACAAGGACTTTCACCCTCCCCCTGAGCTCCAGCTGCTCTCTGCTTCTGTGTTCCCACACACCCTCAGCTCATGCTAAAGCTCCTAGCTTGGACTGAGACCTCCACACCCAGGGCCTCCTGAGCACTGGGGCCAGTGGGGTGGGGGGCATTTACTGAATTAGGAATGTGGACAGTGGATGAACACAGCAATCTTGCCTCTTTTACCCCATTTAGTGACTTATGCAATCTTTAAAAACTTACACCAAAACAACCCACGACCTTTTAAATGGTTGAGTTCCACCTGGAGAGTGAAAATTTTTGGTGGAAATAATGATATCGCACTGGTGTTCAGCTGGCATTCAGCAGCCGCTGCAGGCCCGGCACCCGGGGAGAGGGAGGCCACACCAGCCTGACTCAGTGGAAGGAAGTGGTGTGTTTCCATTGCAGAGCTCAAAAACAAGGTGGTTTGAGGAACGGCTTGCGTGTCATTGGCATTTCCCTGTTGTGTTTATGAAATAAGGTGGGAATAAATCTTCAGGGTTACTCTAATCTCATCTTTTACAAGAAACCAAGAAGCCCCCAGTGGAACACTAGCAGGGGGCTGTGACAACCCCAGGAGGTGCTGGGGAAACCCAAGGGCATCGCCTGCCTGGGGAGGGGAAGCAGCACCACCCAGCTCTCTGACGCCCCGTTTTAGGGATGGAAACCTGGGACCGTCCTTGCCGGTCCTGCTGCTTCCTTCTCTAGATGGGCAGGGTGGGTGCTGCAGACAGCAGGTGCTCTGTGGACAGCACTGGGGGTCCAGGCCAGGGAGAGGTGCTGGAGCTCCAGAGAAGTGGCTTATGAGATGGATTTGCAGAGAGAAAATGTGAGATGTCAGGGCACACCATCTCCTCTGCACTGGGGTCATGGAGAGAACTTACTAATTTGGAGGTTTTACGGGAAAGCAGTTCCACATTCCAGAGTTTAATGAACAATTCCTACTCCATGCAGAGAGGGCTGCCTGGCAAAGAGTTGCCTGGCATGCAGCGAGGAGAGCTGAGTGTGCTGGTGATGAGCAGGATGCTTTTTGCACTGGGAGGAAGGTGAGGCAGCATTCCCCAAATGTAGCCCAGGCACAGAGGCCCAAGGCGTCCGGGCAGCGAGCTGTCTTTCTCTCCCCAGTGGCAACCTTCGCCAGCATCTCCCAGCCCAAGCAGCCCTGAAGAGTAACCTGCCTTGTGAGTCACATGTCAGGCCTTTATTTCTGTGTTAAACTGGCAGGCAGCACAGTGAGCGGTCTGAAAGAGGGCATGAAAGGAGAGAGCAGAGGAAGCACCGCGTCTGCCAGTCACACTGTCTGGGCCAAGCCCCAATGTTCCACTCACCTGTTTGGGTTGTGACCAGGTAGCAAAACAATGGGAAAAAAAAAATCCCCGCATTTTCACAAGGAGGTTTACTGGAAATTTTTCTAAAAGCATCAGAAGCATAAACACTGCAATCTTGAAAACACCTGCTTATCATTCACCGTTGTTTTCAAAATCACCTCTCTCTCCTGGGCACAAAGTCCCCTCTAGAGGTCCTGTAGCTCTGTCTCAGGCTGTGACACTATCATATGCTATGGGCTGAATTTTGTCCCCCTCCACACCCCGCCCCCACCATTTATTTGTTGGAGCCCTAATCCCCAGTACCTCAAAATGTGGCTGTGTTTGGGGAGAGGGCCATACAGAGGTGATTTAGGTTAAAATGAGGTCATTGGGGTGGGCTCTAATCCAAGCTGACTGGTGTTCTTGTAAGAAGAGGAGGTTAGGACCCAGACACAGAGGGGAGACCATGTGAGGACACAGGGAGAAGAAGGCCACCTACAAGCCAAGGAGTGGGGCCTCAGAAGAAATCAACCCTCAGACACCTTGATCTCAGACTTCCAACCCCCAGAACTGTGAGACAATATACTTCTGTTGTTTAAGCCACAACGTCTATGGTACTTTGTTATGGCAGCCCTAGCACACTAAATATATCATCTTTCTAGAGACTTTTTTTAAAAGAAGTTTGGAAGCCAGTGAGCCACCTGACTTTATAGATGAAGAAACTGAGGTCCCCAAGTTTAAAGTGACTCATCTAACTAAGGTCACATAGTTCAATTAGCAGCTGACAAATATTTTCTGAGCACCCAGTAGGTACCAGGCACAGTTTTAAGCACTGACTGAAACCGACAGGGTTCCTACCCTGGCGAAGCTTATATTCTGCAGGAATCAGACAATAAATAAATACACGAATATGTATTGTCAGGCAGCGACGATGTCATGGGTGAAATCAAGCTGGGTAACTGCGGCTCTGTTTGGTGAGTCCTCAAAGAGCCAGGAGGAGGACGTGTGGATGGAATGGGAGGGTTGAGGGGATAATGCAGGAGGGAAAGTCAGAGTGGAAGGGGTGCCAGATCTGGTGGTAACAGGCAGCAAGGACTGGGGCTTTGCTCCGGGTGGAGGGGGAGGAGTCTGGGGTCTGTGCATTAGGCCTGACAGCTCTCGTCTCCTCGTGAAGGGACCTGCTGGGCTGCACGTGGAGGGCTCATCCAAAACAGCAGCCAGAAGGCCACTGAGAGTCCAGAGGAGGGTGAGGGTGCTGGCTGCAAACATATTTTTAAGGTAGAATTAATAATATTTTCTAATAGATTACACATGGGGTGTAAGATAGAAAGAGCCGAATAAAGAATGAGTCCAAGAGTTTGGGCTGAGCAACTGAGAGAACAGGGGGCGGTGAACAATCAGTTTTTAACTTGGGGACATTAAGCTGGAAGCACCTGCAGACCTTTGGCTAGATGTGTCAGGTGAGCAGCTCTTGGCCTCACCAGGCTGGAGTTGAGGCAGGTGGAGGCTGGAGATAAGAACTTGGGAGTGGAGAGCACAGAGATGGTGTTTAAGGTCCTCAGCTGGGACAAGGCCATGTGAGCAAGATAATGAGACCCTCACAGGGAGACGGTTGGGGAGAAGATGAGAGGCCACACAAAGGCTAAAAGGGAGCCAAAGGCTGGGGAGAGGAGAGCCAGGATGAGGTGGCCAGGAACCTGGGGGAGGCAGCATTTCAAGAAGATGTGAGTGCTGACCACATTTGCTGCAGAGACACTGACACAGGGACTGAGAAGTGGTCATTGGCCTAGGCAAGAAGAATTTTGGTGGCCTTGACAGCTGTTTTGGTGGAGATGGGGAGCTGAAAGCCTGCATTGGTGTGTGAGTAGAAAGGATGGTAAGCATAGGAAATTCAAGGACTTTGGCTATCAAGGAAGCAAAGAAAAGGGGCAGCAGCTGGAGGGATGCATGGGATCGGGGGTGGAAGTTTTCAGATAGAAGCTGGCGCACCCTATTGTGTACTGCTGAGAGAAATCCTTCAGGAGACAGCAGAGGGTGGGACCAGGGCACAGCTGGAGGGGCTAGAGACAGGGGCACAGGCACTCATCCACAGTAAAGGCAAAGATGTGTCTGCCCGCCCGCCCAAGGAACTCCCCATTTCTTCATTGCTAATAGAATGCATAATGTTGATCACTTCTGAAAGACCACGTCAATCAGGGGAGAGTGAATCCAGGAGACGAACATTGTTTGGTCTAAACCAGTTGTGGAGGTCTCAGCCCTCTTGCCAAGTCTAGATGAATGCACTAGGGGTTCTGGGAAGGACTTCCTCACTCACATAACGACACACAAAATACAAATTTTCTTTTTCTTGAACCTGGATTTTCCCTCTGCTTGTAGCAGGTGTTTGAGACTTTGAGAAACCATTTGAAGAAGAAAAGCTACATGTTGACAGTAGCCTGGGTCTTTGATAATGTCACTGGGTCACTCACTCACAATCAACCCTAGAGCTTCCACTTCCAGGTTTCTCATTAAGTGAAATAATAAATGTCATTGCTTTTTCCAGTGTTGTTGGTTTGCTTTTGTCTAGCAGGCATAGAAGCCTTAAGCTCAGCTGAGAAATATGTATGCTGGTTCTATAGTCAGTTGCCGGTAGTTCTGGAGTAATCAGCCTCACAGGCGTGTGAATGATAGCAAGAATTTGGCCATGCACTCAAGTACCATGAGCTGTACACAGAGAAGGGCCTGAATCACAGGACCGGAGTGTGGTGAGGTTTGCACATTTTCTGGGTCCCTTCCATAGGACTTTGGGCAAGTCACTTAAATTCTCTGTGCCTCAGTTTCCTCAAATGCAAAATGAAAGTTATGGTAGTACCCGCCTTACAGTGGTCTCATGAGGCTTAAGTAAATTCACATGTGTAAAGCAATTTAAACAGTGTCAGGTGTATACTAAGTGCTATAATGTTACCTATTATTATAATTAGCCCTTGACCTGTCACCATTTTTTGTAAGAAATAGAGATAAAAATAGCTAAAATTTATGAAACACTTATTAAGCGCCAGACATCACACGACATGCTCTATGAATGTCTCATTAACCCAACCTTGTCCCTGACCCTCTGAGGCTTGCTATTAACCTTGAATTACTCTAGGATCTTTGTCTTTGTGTCAGTTTCCCCAGAGACTCCCAGCACCCCTCAGAGAGAGAAAGCCAGTGTCACCCAGCTCAGCTTTGACAGATGCACAAATGCTCCAGGCAATATCCCAGAGGGTTCCTCTCCAGGCCACCTGGACTCCTAGTGGGGTTAACCCAAGCCTTCCCCCCTGCACTTACACTCCTTCACCTGGAAGAAAGGGCTAGGACAAAGGACTCTGAGGGAAAAGGGGGCCCAGGGAACAATAGCATTCACTGAATTGGGTGGGGAGGAGCCCCTGTGGGTGCACCCTGACATGTACCCACATTCCTTCTCCTTCCATGTGGTGGTGTGGCAAGGAATCAGAGCCGCTTGTCTCCATGCCTTACCCCCCATGCATCACTAAGGCGAGCCCCTTTCCTTAGACAGTCAAACAAGCCTTGCAAGGAAACACAGAGCAGGATGCCTTAGCCTGCTAAGGTTAAAGGCCATGCATGGTCCTGGCCATATCACAAGGACCTGGTTCTGTTCCTAGTTGCAAGGATGCATTTTCTTGGAGCAGCATCCCCTGGTGAATTCGGGGGCCTCATCATCCCAGTCTCTTATCAGAGTTACAACTGACATATGTGCAATTCACATTCTGGTAACAACTCTGAATGCCTCTGTGGTCATGCCACTGCTTTGCTCAGAAAAGGGCTCCCAGCTCACTGATTTAAGTCCAACCTCTGGACAGGAGTTTGAAATGGTTGAGGCAGCACCTCTGGCAAGGGTTCAGACACACTGTGCACCGCTCTCTGTGCACAGAGCCCATGAGCAGGGACCTTGCCCTGTGATTCCTGCTCTGGACCCCCCAGGAGAAATGCAGCTCCCCTCCTGGCCAGCTGAGCATTCTGCTGCTGCTTTCAGGAGCTAAGTTTCACTGGGCCAGAGGAGTGGGAATCCTGAGGAACTCCTATCCTTTCTTCTTAGGCTCTCAAGTAATAATCCTACCACCAATCCTTCTGTCCTTTAGGAAGGAGGCAATGTGGGCCAAGTGACTCTGAGGATTTCTCACTAATCAGTATGAGGGTGGAGTTACTGTGCCCAGCCTACAGATAAGGGTAGGACTTCTTGAAGATGGCTGTCATTTGGCAAAGATCTCAAAACAGGTGAGCAGTAGAGGTGGCATTTGAATTGAGGTTTGGCTCCAAAACCAGTGTACATTTTCTGCATCTATTGAAATGATCACATGGTTTCCTCTTTTTGTCTTTTGATAAGATGAATGACATTAGTTTTCAAATGTTGAACCAACCTTTCTTTTCTGGTATGAACACCACTTGGTCATGATATTCCATCCTTTTTGTATATTGCTAGATTTGGTTTGCCAATACTGTGTTAAAGAATTTAGGGTCCATGGTTATAAAGGGTACTGGTCAGCAGTTTTCTTTTCTTGTAATGTTTTGTCTGGTTTTGGTATTGGGGTAATGCAGGAATTATAAAATGAATTGGGAAGTGTTCTCTTCTATATTCTGAAAATGTTGGACATCCTATAAAAATTTAATTATCCTTTAAATGTTTAGTAGCATTTGCCAGGGAAGACATTGAGGGTCTGAGGTTTCTTTATATGGGAAGATTTTAAACTGTGGATTCAATTTCTTTAATAATATAGAACTATCTAGGTTATCAAACTCTTCCTGAGCGAGTTTTGGTAGTTTGTCTTTCAAGGAATTTTTCTGTTTCATCGACTGTATCAAATTTATTGGTATATAATTGTTCATAATATCCCTTTAGTGTCTTTTTCATATCTGTAAAATCAGGAGTAATGTCCCCTCTTTCACTCCTGATGTTAGTAATTTGTGTCTTCCCTCTTTTTCCTATATCACTCTGGCTAGAGATTTATCAAAATTTGTTGATTTTTTTCCCAAAGAACTAGATTTCAGTGTTATTATTTTCTATTGCTTTTCTTGTTCTAAATTTCATTCATTTCTCCTCTCATATTGATTATTTCCTCCCCTGTGTCTGCTCTGCATTAAGGTGGAAGCTTAGAGTGTGAATCTGAGACCTTTCCTGCTTTATGACATAAGCACTTGATGCACTTCACTTCCTTTTAAGCACTGCTTTCCATGTGTCTCTCAGATTTTGATATACAGGGTGGCAAGTAGGTTTACAGTTTTGGGTACACAAAACACAAAGTTTATTCTTGTATTATTATTTATGAGTTACTATATTATTTTCCATATAAACAACTGTAAACCTACTTTTGCACAATCCTGTATTGTATTTTCATTCACTTCAAAATATTTTCTGAGTTACCTTGAATTTCTTTTTAGACCCATGGGATATTTAGAAGCATGTTGTTTAATTTCCAATTATTTGGGGATTTTCCAGATATCTTTCTATTTGTGATGTTTTTTGTTTCATTCCATTGTGGCCAGAAAACATTTTGGATGTCACAGTGAGAGGAGGTTATTGCTGGCTTTTAGCAGGTGTGTGGGGCTGGGAACCCTAAATTTCCTATAGTGTCCTGTAGTGCACGAGGTGGTGCTATATGACAAAGGACTGTCAAGCCTAAAGCGTGAACAGCACCCGCTTTGAAAGCTCCCAGAGCAAGGTCTGGGACATGGTATGAGAGGTTGGAGTCCAGGGCACAGTTTAAAGGGTAGGCCTAAGACAAGAAAGGAGATAACACCTTTTCAGAGATCAGTAAACTGGAAGTAAAGAAGGGGTGAAGGTAGTTTTTAGGTAAAGATTCTATAGAGGTCCAGGGGAATCATCCCTGAAGGCCAACAAAGAGAAGAGAAGGTTGTCTGAAAATAAAGAAGTTGAAAGTTGAACATGTGCCCTGAAGACAGGGATGAAGGCTGACACAGTCATCATGGGCACAGAACAAACTAGGCGTTACAGGACTCCTGGCAGCCCTGAGCACCCAGCCAAATACTGCTCCATCCAAGGAGCCTCAGAGAGCGTCCCACCAGGAATCAGAAAGGTGCTCACAAACAAGGGTAATTCAGTGATGATGTAAGAAAGGGACCATTTATAGAGGTGTGAGAAGGTTGTATAGAAACAGAGGATGGTTGTATAGAAACAGCGGCATGCTAGGGTTAGTGACGGCAGAGCCCCTCCCCCCTTGTAAACCTGAAAGGGGGATCCAGAGTAGACTCATGTAGGGACAGCTGCTGTGAGAGGAGGAGTGGCTTTCAGTCAAGGGCACGATCACTCCTACCATATTCTCCTGTCTCCTAACTCCTGTTAGTGTTTCCCATTCATTGTTCAACCAATGGCCAGAGTTTATGGCAGGCTGTTCATGTAACATAGCCCATTATCCAAGGCAAAGGGCAAGGTAGGGACGGTCTGGCTCTCAGAGTGTGACTTAGGACTGGGTGACTGAAAAAGAGGTAGCTGACTGGGTGTTGATGAGATTCAGGAATTTAGATGTTATGTTACTTGGTGGGTTTTCAGGGGCATTCAAATGGGGGAGGTGGGAAAGAAAGGGTAACAGTGATCTGGAACTCTATTCTGTGTCATTTCAAGGGGGGAAGCAAAGTAAGCCTGGCGATTTAAGGAGAAGAGAGAACAGAGTTTGTGTCCAAAACTAGATCCATTGATTGAGTTAACAAGCCTATCAAGTGTGGTATACGCAAGCACATGGTTCACCAAACCTGCTTTATTTTCTCTCCAAGACACATGGCCCGACTCCATTTCCAGCCTTCGGTGCAGTTAAGACAGGCTGGCAAACTGAGTCCTGGCCAGTGGAATGTGGGCAGGAGTGATGTGTGGTTTCCTAGCCTGGCCCATGGAAGTCCTCCTGTGCAAACCTCCACGCGACCCATTTCCACACACTGCCCATGTGGAAAGCCCTGCAATGAGCTAGACCAGGGCAGAACCACAGATGGACGCAGTCATCATTTGGAGGAGGGTGTCTCAAAGGGTCACCTGACCAGAAATTTCACATTGGACTTCTATGTTAGCACAAAATCAACTCTTACTGTGTCAAGTCACCAAAATTTTTATGTTAATAGAGTAGTTAGACTGTTCTTTAGAATACCATTCCTCTCTGGTTAGGCTAAGGAGATAGTGATGAGCGGGTAGAGAAACCCTGTGTTAGCAAAGGTGGACAGACGGGACACTGACCAGGGGAGGAAGAGGAGGAAAATGAAGGTGACAGACAAATTAAAGAACAGTTCGAGATAAGTGTGGGGAACCTTTGAAGGATAATCACATTGATAGCAAAAGTTAAATGAAGAGGAGAGGAACAAATCAGATCCAGGGTGAAAACCTTGGTTTTGAAATTCAAAAAATATTAAATCTGCTCAGCAGTGGAGACATCACAAAGCACTTGGAGACAAGAAGGAGGAGGAGGATTTGATCTAGCATGCATGTGGACAATGAATTCACTGAGGGACAAACAGTTCTGAGTCATGGGGAAGTGCCTGCGGTCAGGGGACGGTGAGAAAGAAATCAGAATGAGCTCTCAGATCTGCCAAGCAGTTAGGGGTCTGAGACATGGTGCTTCCACCTCAGTTCATTCTGGATTAGCCCTTATTTCTGATGAGCACAACACTGCATATAGTAGATGTGAAAAAAAGTTATTGAAATCAGCATAAAAAGAAGGAGAAAAATGAATCCTCTGGTAAAATTCTGACTTGGGGCACAATAGTTGTAAGCAGGAAGAGGATGTGGCTTGTCATGGAGTCTAGGGAATCTGTCCTGACCCCAGTCCCATGGGGAGACCAGCAAACCACTGACAAGAAAGGAGAGTGGGGGCTCTAGGGTTGGCTTAGTCAAAGTTGATAGTGGTGAAGTTGAGTAGGGGTGCCTTCTTTTTAGTGAAGTTCCTAGAACTAATTGGAAACAGTGTGAGCAAAAGTTCAGTTCTGACTACCTTTCTAAACCACTTCCCTTGCTCTTAAGGCCTATTTTAGACAGAAAACCCACTCTCTCTAAGTCTCTTCAGATGGCAAAGGAAAGAGATGCTTGGCTATTGCTCACTTGAACTTCTAGCAGGTTTAGAAGGTGGTCCCCAATTTTTTTTGCCAACTATTTTGAAATAATTTTAGACTTATGAAGAGTTGCAAAGATAGTAGAGCGTCCATATACCCTTCACCTACTTTCCCCAAGTTAATATCTTACATAAACATAGTATAATTATGAGATTAAAGACATTATTACTATAAAAATACAAATTTTTATTCAACCTAGCTTTGTTTCAGTGAAAGCATTTGCAGAGCTATCACTGTTTTCACAGTTGACAGCAAGAGCTCATCTAACATACCACTATTCCCCTGTGACATTGCAACTTTTAACTCCTGAAGTTCTTCTGGTTTTAGCTAAGTGGGATGGAGAGAGGAGACAAGGACCCTGGGTTTACCACAGGGAATAAAACTTTAATGAAGTTCTGAGGAAGGGTAGTAGCTGGCTAAAGGAGGAAGATGGAAAGGGGCTGGGACCCTGAGGGGCAGACACAGGGAGGTGGGCGAAGACAGTCTTTTTCTCCAGACATCTCATTTCCCTCACCTCTCTCTTGCCTCCCCAAGTGAAAGAGTGAAAGTACTAGCAGACCAGCTCAGTGGTGGGTTATTGTGGAAAGAGACTAGCTACCTCATAGAGAGAGAGATAATGGCGTGAAGTTTTTTACAGTTTACAAACATTTTCACAAAATGACTAAAGTGTGTCCAGGGCTTACCTAACCACAGGTTGGTCTTAGAGCTGTGAGGCACCTCAGAGAGGATCCAGCTTCACCCCCCTGGCCAGGGGAAAGGAGTGCAGGTCAGAGAAGTTTATGAGCTGCTTCCCTGGCTCCACCTGCTTCTGACTTGCAATCCCATTTTGTTCCACTGGACATTTTCACTTAAACCTCTAGGGTACCCAACTCAAGTGGAAAAACTCACATCTAAGGAAACAAAAATGGCACCACCTGCTCTTGATGCTGTCTTTTCAATTGAGATAGACGGTTGGTGCATTGAATTGGAGTCCTTATATTTGAGGTCACCTGAAGTAGGCCAGGACCCCCCCCCCAAAAAAAAAGAGAGAGAGAGAGAGGGAGGGAGAGAGGGAATAGAAATTCTGTTTGGAGTAAAGAAGAAAGAGTTAGAAAACACAAGATTTTGAAATGTGGAATTTTAACTCTTACATTATTCTGAGGACATGTGTACAAAGACACTGACAGAAAGGGTTTTCTAAAACCCTGATCTTCCATAGGAATTTTTCATACCTAACCACTTCCAGGTAGTTCATTGTTTTTCCATGTTCTTTAAATGAGTGGGTTTATGTGTTTAAAACATCCCCAAACACTTGAGTTTCATTTATGAGGCAAGTTATCAAATATATTGTCTACTTTTATGAAAAAACACTTTTTTTTTCCTGAGTGAAAGAATTTATGGGGTTTCTGAAAATGAAGTGGAACAAGGCCTTGCTCTAGTCTGGACTCCATGAAGCCTATGTGGGAGTCTCTTTCTTCTCTCAAAAGTCACAGCATGGCCTTGGCAGAGTCTTTTCTCACAGAATCTGCCAGTGGTATGGGGAGGAGTCTGGGGCCCATAAGAGTGTTAGACTAGTTTCTTTTGGGTACCAAACAGCACATCTCCTGACCCTCTGCCCTCAATCAGGGAACGCAGAGGCTGGGTATAAGATACCTGTGCCTCAGAGGGAAATAGAGGCTGGGCCCTGATTGAGTGTCACCACTCGGGAGGTTAGATTCAACAAGCTTAGTGGCTGATGTTTAGTTAGTAGATGACCTTTCACTCTAGAGGGTTGAATTAGAGAGAGTACTACAGACAAACACAGGTTAGATGGTTTTTATTGAACCCAATTTTTTTAAAATTAAATTTACTGGAGTCATATTGATTAATAACATTATATGAACTTCAGGTGTATAGTTCTATGACACATTGTGTGCTTACCACTCAATGTCTATCTGGTCTCCTTTTATCAGTATATCTTTGATCCCCTTTATCTTCTTTATCCTCCTCCCACCCCCTTCCCCTCTGGGAACCACAATACTGTTGTCTATGAGTTTGTTTGTTTTGTTTGTTCATTTGTTGCTTTTTGTTTTATATCCTACACATGAGTGAAATCATAAGGTTCTTGTCTTTTTCTGGATGACTTATTTCACTTAGCATGATACTCTCACGATCCATCCACATTGCTGCAAGTAGCAGTATTTTATCCTTTCTAATGGCTGAGTAGCATTCCATTGTATATAGGTATCATATCTTTTTTAACCCAACACCCATTGAAGGACACTTAGGTTGTTTCTGTGTTTTGGTTTACACAAATAATGCTGCAGCAAACACAGGGTTACATACATCTTTACAAATAAGTGTTTCCAAAATTTTCAAGTAGATAATAGAAGAGGAATTGCTGGCTCATATAGCAGCTCTATTCCACAATTTTTGAGGAAACTCCTCGCTGTTTTCCATAGAGGCTGCACCAATTTACATTCCCACCAACAGTGAATGAGGGTCATTTTCCTCAACATTTTCTCCAAAACTTGTTATTTCGTGTCTTATTGATAATAGTTATTCTAACAGGTGTGAGATGGTATCTCACTGTGGCTTTGATTTGCATTTCAACTGTAGCTCGTGAAGTTGAGTATCTTTTCATATACCTGTTGGCCATTTGTATGTCTTTTTGGGAAAAGTGCTTAGTCAGATGCCCTACCTATTTTTTAATTGAATTGTTTCTTGTTTTTAAGTTGTTGAGTTCTTTAAATATTTTGGATATTAGCCCCTTATTGGAGGTATTGTTTACAAATATTTTCTTTCATTTGCTTGGTTGCCTTTTGGTTTTGTTTATGGGTCCTTTTGCTGTGCTCAATTCATTTTGAGTTAATTTTTTTTACATTGTTTAGTGCTTTTCATAATGCCAAATCTGTCATGAATATAAAAATGTGTGAGTAACCATTGTAAGATAACCTGTAGATTCCATTGGATAGTCCACTAGAGAGTAGATACTCATTTTCTCCTACAATCATAGCCTGGTTTCTTCTCCTTCTCCTTCTCCTCCTCCTTCTCCTCCTCCTCCTCCTCCTTCTTCTTCTAATTGTTTTTAAATTATCGTTGTCCCCATTTTTCCCTCATTACTCTCCTCTGCCTTACCGACCCCACCACCTCCCACACTCAATCCACCCTTCTGTTGTCTTTGTCCACAGGTCCTTTATACACGTTCCTGGACTTGACCCTTGCCCTTCTTTCCCCCATTCTCCCCCTCCCCCCTCACCTCTGGTCACTGTCAGTTTGTTCTTTATCTCCATGTCTCTGATTCTATTTTGCTTGCTTGTGTGTTTTGTTAATTAGGTTCTGTTTATAGGTGAGATCATATGGTATTTGTCTTTTACCTCCTGGCATATTTCACTTAGCATAATACTTTCTAGTTCCATCCATGCTGTCACAGAAGGGTAGGAGTTCCTTCTTTCTTTCTGCTGTATAGTATTCCATTGTGTAAATGTACCACAGTGCTTTGATCCACTCATTTACTGATGGGCACTTAGGCTGTTTCCAGCACTGGGCTATTGTAAATAGTGCTATTATGAACATTGGGGTACACAGGCTCTTCTAAATTGGTGTTTCGGGATTCTTAGGGTATAATGGTGTCAGAGAGTAGTCTAGTTTCACTCTTTTGCATGTGGCTTTCCAATTTTTCCAATACCATCTATTGAAGGGGCTTTCCTTTCTCCATTGTGTGTTTTTGGCTCCTTTGCCAAAAATTAGTAGCCAGGGCATGTGTGGGTTTATTTCTGTGCTTTTGATTCTGTTCCACTGGTCTGAGTATTTGTTTTTTTGTTGTTGTTGTTTGTTTTTTTGCTAATATAATACCATTTTTATTATTATAGCCTTGTAATTTAATTTGAAGTCAGAGAGCATGTTACCTCTGACTGTGTTCTTTTTCCCCAAAGATCGGTTTGGCTATTTGGGAGTTTCTGTGGTTCCATAAAAACTTAATTAAAATACTCAATAAAATGGGTATAGAAGGAAAGCACCTCAAGATAGTAAAGGCCATATATGACAAACCCTCAGCTAATACCACACTCATAGATGAAAAACTGAAAGCTTTTCCTCTAAGATCAGAAAGATCAGAGTATAAGAATGCTCACTTTCACCCCGTTATTCAACACCGTACTAGAAGTCCTAACCAGAGCAATCAGGTAAGAGAAAGAATTAAAATGCATCCAAACTGAGAATAAAGAGGTAAAACTATCACTGTTTACAGATGACATGATTTTATATATAGAAAACCCCAAAGACTTCACTAAAATATTATTATAAACAATAACCAGACACAGAGATGGTATAGGGTACAAAATCGGTGTACAAAAATCCATTGCATTTTTATATACTAGTAATGTAATATCAGAAGAAGAAAACAATCCTATTTGCAATTTCAACAAAAAGGATAAAATGTCTAGGCATAAACTTAATGAAGGAAGTCTATATGAATATACTGAAAATGACAAGACACTGTTGAAAGCAGTTGAAGAAACAAAGAAATTGTAAGATATTCTGTGTTTATGGATTGGAGAAATCAACATATTAATAGTTAAAATGGCCATATTACCTAAAGCAATATACAGATTTAATTCAATCCCCACCAAAATTTCAATGGCATTTTTGAAAGAACTATAATTTTTTAAAAAACAGACTCATCACACAAGTGGGAGAGACCATCCAGCTTGGATTTCAGCTCCCAGGCTACGCTTTCTCACTGGTCATGAGCTGTTTCCATCTTCTGTCAGTGGCGATGACTCGAATTGACATTGCCTATGTAAAACAAAACAAAACAAAATAAAACAAAAACCTTTTAAACAGGACCTCCTTGAAAAGCGTAAAAAGGAAAAATCTTATATTAGCCAAATTCATCCTCCCCCTTTAAAAAAAAAATTAAAAAGCTGGAAATGAGGCTGAGTGAGGGAGAAGGCAACTCTCTCCATTCATGCTTCTTTAGTTAAGCAATTTCAGAATTATTAGATGCTTTAGAAGAATAATTAGATTCTTCAGGATACTTCATGCTCCTGTCTCCTTCTGGGCCCCTCCTCTTAACATCTCGATCACTGCCATGTGTGCTTAATAAGATAAGCCTTCATTTCAGATGCAAGGCCTGGCTCTCTACTTTATGTTTAATTTCCTCTTCCATGAGATAAGCTGTTGTTCTCATCCACACCCAGGGATGTCTGACTTAGTTCCCAGGGCCCCTGTGCTTGATCTCCCATAGCAAGCTGGCTGGAGGAGTTTTCGAATCACCAGGCACCCCATAAAAGTTATACCAGAAGCCTGGTTGGAGTCAATTTCCTTAACATTCGAACCAATGGCTTGGCCATAGAACTTAATAATTTAAGATCCTTGCACAGAGAGATACAGAGTAGAAGGAAGCTCTTTTAACGGTAATAATTATGTGGAAATAGTGCCAATAATGGGAAATGGGGTCAGTGAGCCAGCCAGGTAATAGTTTTGGATCCCAATGAGGTAAAACTCTAAAGTAGTATGACTCAGTTTCTTTGTGGTTCATAAATTGGTTCTGAGAGCATCTCCAAAACTAAAATAAAAATAATTTAAAAAAAAACAATGCCTTGACATTCAGACAGCAGAACTATTGCCCACCCAGGCCACTGACATATCGTCGTTGAAGCAGAGCCCACATTAGCTCAAGGCTGAAAAATAAGGTTATTTTCTCACACAGGCACAGTGCATCAGCATACCTGCCGAAACTAACTTCTAAATATCATCCAGCTCACACTGTATTAAAGTTTATCTGATTATCCTTAAAATGCCTCTGTATAGTTGGTTTACCAAATATTATATTGAAATAATATGTTATGAATTACACTGAAGGCTGAATTTGTTTTAATGTATAAATTTTGATATGGGTTTTAAAACATTCCTTCTAAAAATGACCTCGAGTTTCCAGGGCATTCAGTTAGTGGTCTGGAACAAGAAGCTGATCACAAGAAGACATTTCTAGAGAAGGGTGAAAGAGTTTGAACTAAGAGAGATTCAGTGGATATTAGTTTTATTTCTGCCCTTTCACAGGCTACTTTTGTGATCGTAGGAAGCACTAATTTCTCCTAGTCTCAGTTTTCTCCTTGGTGAAGATGTAAAAATGTTAATTCCACTCAATTCACAGTAAGTAAAAAATCTGGTAAGGGAAGGTTCTTAGAAGAGCACAGCATGCTACACCTATGAAAGGTGATGCTGTGAACAGAAATTATGGTTAAATATAGGCACATGTACAAACAGGTGACTCAGGAACCAACCTTTTATGATATTACTCTCCATGACGGTATCTGTGTTGTTATTTGCACAGATGAAGAAAGCTTATTGTATAACACTGACTAGACCTCACATCACTGGCATCTCACTACGTGCAGCAGTGTTTCTCCCATAAATGCTAGGGGATATATTAGTAAAAAATAAAGTGGCATCAGGCGATGAAGTTTGTTTGTGGCATTTTCCCCTAAAAATTCTAGGACACTGATCACTTTGAATAGCTACGTTTGAATACATTTTCTACGAAGTAAACTTTTACGTAATCCCTTTCTTCTGCATTTGCGGCAGTGCGTCTGGTTCTCCCACTCCTTGTGACTGCTCTCGGTCTCTTCCACAAACCTGCCCTTCAGACCCTGTGTACCTTATTCTGTCCTGATCCCTGTACTTGTTTGATGTGATCTCCTTTGCTCCCTGGGTTTAATTAGCATCTACAAGCTGACTGATTTCCTCTTGCGCTCACAGCCATGGGAGTGCTGAATCTAATTTTTTTTAAACCCAAACAGAAATATCAGGGAATTGGGAACACACGTCTCTTAATTTCTCCGACTAGCCCTCTACTCCTTGAGGCAGAGCTAAATGTGATTCATCTCTGTAGGCTCATGATATCTGAGAACAACCAACCTACCTAGGTTTAGCCTTCACTTCTGTCTTTGGAGTCTGACAGATGAGTTCATGTTTCTGCTGTGACTGTTGCTTTAAAGGGACCCTCATTCAGCAATATTTGCTGTCTCATAACTAGTGTTATGTTAAGCGGTTGGAGATGGAAGTTAAGCGCACAGGCTTTGGAGCTGAAATCTTTGGGTTCAAATTCTAACTCTGTTTCTAATTAGTTATGTAGCCTTGGGCAAGTTATTTGACCTCTTTACTTCAGCTTCCTCATGTGTAACATGGAAATAACGGTATGGATCTAAAATGGCTGTTGTGAGAATAAGCGCTAAGACATGTGCACTTAGAACAATGTCTGACAAATAGTAAATGTTCAAAGTTATCAAGGTGCCAAGGGATATAACATGACCTAGCAGATTCTGTCACAGGATCTGGACAATGCAGATGCTGAAAACCTAAACTGATGCTCCAACATCAAAATCCTGGTGTACATCAAAACCACCAGGGAATTAGGCAAAAACACAGCTGCCTGGGCCCCTCCCCCAAGCCCCTTTGGTGTGATTTCAATGCACACCAAAGTTTGAGAACCGCTTCTGTAGACAAAGCTGGATTGATTATTCCCCTTCACAAAAGAAAAACTTTGAAAAGCAAAGTGAAAACAAGTCACCAGTCACTTCTTTACCCCTAAATTCTTTTAATCAGCATAAGCCAGTGGAGGAATGTGAAAAGAAATGATGGGCTGACTTCTCACAGGAGTAGTGTGGGAAGTAAAAGCAAGTACTGCCGTTTGGCTGTGAACATCATCCTTTGTGTCATTAACAATGCAAGGTAACAGCTTATTCTTAAACACAGTGGCATTTTTGAAAGGTTCTGATTAGGAACCTACATTTTAAAACCCATTTGTCATTCAGATTGTCACTGTAGATAATGTATCACCCATCATCTAACACATAATGGAATTTCTTCCTGTGACTTGGTTCTGTCAAACATTGAATAATAAGCCTTAAAAAATCATATATGTTAGTTTTCTCCTTCTTACAGAATCTTTTCTGATGAGGAAACATTTTAAGTTCTGTATGAAGTGATTGACAGGACTGATGTGGGATGGGGGGAAGGGTTCACTCAGCCCTGAGGAGCTACTTCCTGTTTGGTTAGGATCATAAGAATTCTTACCAGGTGGTGAAGAGAGACTATTTTGTTGGATACCATTACTTCTCACCGATAATCAAATTGAGGTTCAGATTCTCAGCTGGCTATATTCAAGGAATTCAGTTTGATCACAGAATTATCTTATTTTTAAAAAGCAGTTGTATGTGTCATCATGTTTCCCCCTTCATTCCTAATGTCTGTGCTCTCTTCTCTTCTATTACCTTGATCAGTCTCACTAGTTTTCTGCCATAATCCCTTTTTGAAATTTACTCAGAGAACCAACTTTGATTGTTGATTGATTCAATCATTTCTATCATATCTTTGTTTTCTACTACTTTCATTTATTTATTCATTTTTTATCATTTCCTTCCCTCTACTTTATTTGGGCTCATTCATATTTTTCAACTTCTTTATTTGATGCTTGGCTTATGTTCAATCTCTTTAGCTGCTTCTCATGTTTAAATGTGAACTTTTTGATTATTGTTCAGCTTTGAACATTTTTTCCTAATTTTTGTGATGGTTTCTTTTTTGACCAATATATTCTTCAGAAATCTGTTCTAAAATTTCCCAACACGGATAGGTTTTACCAGTGATCTTCTTGTTACTGATTTCTAGTGAAATCTTATAGTGATCAGAGGGCTTTATATTGAGTCTTGATTATTTCTTGATACTTACTCTTCAGCTAGTCTGTGGCCAAGTCTCTAACGATTGAACAATTATATGAATTTCTTCCTGATTAAGTTTTCTAATTGTCCTTTTCAAATCTCCTTTACATTTTATAATTATTTTGTCTTCTTAATCCATTAACACTGAGAATACTGTATTAAAAATCTACCGCTATAGCTGTGGATTGTGAATCCGCCAATTTTAAAATTATGTATCTTAAAGTTGTTATTCTTAAGTGAACCTAAGTGTAGAATCATTTTATCTTCCTAGTAAATTATTACATACATTATTACATAGTAGCCATTTTTATTCCCAAATATATTTGATATCAAATGAGCCCTACTAGTGATGAGGGAACTAAAGAGTGGGAAAAATTTAAGATACAGTTGATAAGCCTAAGTAGTAAATGTTGCTGTTTCAGGAACTGCAGGTATGGCCCCACTCAACTGCTCAGGAAACGCAGCCATTGATCTCTGTGCTCCACAAGAGATCATAAACTATCAAGGTGATATTCAGCCATTGTGTTCCAGGGAGAGACAGAGGGCCGCCTGGGATACAGCTATGGCAACTAAAGACAACCAACCACCTGGGGCACAGCTAGAGATATCCGAACTATTATGCTCAACAGAGAGGCAGACGACACCCCCTAGGGCAAGAATGCTGTAGTTTTTTAAAAACTTTTCCCAGAATTCCAAACCCCTCACCACACTTTGTTCTCTGTTATAAAAAGGCTGGTTTGAAAGGAAATGTAGGATGGTCCATTAGGGTACAAACCTGCCCTTGGATTGCCGGCCATCTGAATAAAGCACACATAAAGATTCAATCCCTGTCTCTGCTTATTGGGTCTGGTAGGTGACAGGCAGCCCGAACGCCAGCTTTTCCGGTTTCACTAATTTTCTTTCCATCAATATTTTCCTGGCTTATTTATTTGTTTATTTATTTACTTATTTATTTTTGACTGGCATTCTTTTGGTTTCAATCTTTATGAGTCTATATCTTAGGACTCAATTATGACATATATTTTAAAATACCACATAGATGATATTTTATCTGAAAATAGTAGTTCTTGACATTGTGTTAATTCATTTAAAAATATTCTTACCTTCTTAGCGTGCATGTTCTATTTACTCCTTTTCTGTTTCACTACCAACCCCAAATATTAGTTATTTCTCTGTCTTTAATTTATTCTTTATCATATTTTTTCTATTACCACTTATTGCCCTTACACCCCTCTCCACCCAGCAATCACCACGCTGTTGTCCATGTCCATAGATGCTTATGTTCTTTGAAATTAGTGTTTTGGGTCCTTTTGGCTATATTCCCAGAAGTGGGGTAGCTGTGTCTAAAGGCAGCTCCATATTTAATTTTTTGAGGTATCTCCACATTGCTTTCCACAGTGGCTGCACCAATTTACATTCCCACCAACAGTGCAAAAGAGTTCCCCTTTCTCCATAGCCTCTCCAGGGCTTGTTGTTTGTTGATTTATTGATGATAGCCATTCTGACTGGTCTGAGGTGATATCTCATTGTGGTGTTAATTTGCATTGCTCTGATGATTAGTGACATTGAGCATCTTTTCATATGTCTATTGGCCATCTGTATGCTCTCTTTGGAGAAGTGTCTATTTAGTTCCTTTGTCGATTTTTTAATTTGGTTTTTTGTTTGTTTGGTGTTGAATTTTGTAAGTTCTTTATAAATTTTGGATATTAACCCCTTATCAGATGTATCAGTGAATATGTCATCCCATTCTGTGGGTTTCTTCCTATTTGTTGATGATTACCTCTGCTATGCAAAAACTCATTGGTTTGATGTAGTCCCAGTTGTTTGTTTATTCTTTAGTTTCTCTTGCTTGGGGCAATATATCCAATAAAATATTGCTATGCACAATGTCCAAGATTTTACTGCCTATGCTTTCTTCTAGTATATTTATGGTTTGGGGTCTAACATCTAATTAAGTCTTTGATCCATTTTGAATTTATTCTTGTGTGTGATATAAGAAGGTGTCTAGTTTCATTTTTCAGCACATATCTGTCCAGTTTTCCCAATGCCATTTATTGAATAAACTATCTAGCCCACTGTATGTGCTTGCTTCCTCTGTCATATATTAACTGACTATAAGGGTGTGGGTTTATTTCTGGGCTTTCTATTCTGTTCCATTGATTTATATATCTGTTTTTATGCCAGTACTATGCTGGTTTGTTTACTGTGGCTTTGTAGTATAGTTTCATATTAGGTAGTGTGATTTCTCCAACTTTCTTCTTCTTTCTCAGGATTGCTGTTGCTATGTGGGGCCTTTTGTGGTTCCATAAATGTTTTTGAAATATTTTTTCTAGTTCTGTGAAATACATGATTGAAGTCTTAATTAGAATTGTGTTGAATCTATAGGTTGTTTTGAGTAGTAGAGACATTTTAATGATGTCTTCCTATCCATGAACATGGTATGTGCTTCCACTTATTTGTATCTTCTTCAATTTCTTTCTTCATTGTCTTATGATTTTCTGAGTACAGATCTTTTACATCCTTGGTTAGGGTTTATGCCTAAGTATTTTACTTTTTGTAGTAACTGTGAATGAGATTGTTTTTGAAATTTCCCTTTCTGTTAGTTCACTGGCATATAAAAATACAACTGATTTCCGGATATTAATTTTATATCCTGCTACTTTGCTGAATTCATGTATTAGTCCCAGTAGTTCCTTGGTGGAATCTTTGGGGTTCTCTATGTACGGTATCATGTCATCTGCAAATAATGATAGTTTTACTTCTTCCTTTCCATTTCGGATATCTTTCATTTCTTCTTCTCGTCTGATTGGTATGGCTTGTCTGATTCTAGCACTGTATTGAATAAGAGAGGTGAAAACAAACATCCTTGCTTGTTCGTATTCTTAAGAGAAACGCTTGTAATTTTTGCCTGTTAAATATGATGCTGGTAGTGGGTTTGTCATATATGGCCTTTATTTTGTTGAAGTATGCTCCATCTATTCCCACTTTGCTGAGAGCTTTGATCATAGATGGGCACTGGATTTTATCAGAAGATTTTTCTGCATCTATTGATATGATAATGTGGTTTTTATTTTTCATTTTGTTTATGTGATGAATCAAATTTATTGATTTGCAAATGTACCAACATTGCATTTGCAGAATAAATCCCACTTGATCATGGTATATGATCTTTTTGATGCATTGCTGTATTCAGTCCACTGATATTTTGTTGAGAATTTTAGCGTCTGTATTCATCAGAGATGTTGGCCTATAATTTTCTTTTTTGTTATTTGTTTTTTATTTCTTCCCTTTATTCCCCTCCACCCTGCACCCCCGTCCCACCAGCATCCCACCTCCTTAGTTCATGTCCACGTGTCATACATATAAGCTGTTTGGCTTCTCCATTTCCTATAGTATTCATAACCTCCCCCTGTCTATTTTATGTCTACCAATTATGCTTCTTATTCCCTGTACCTTTTCCCCCATTCTCCGCCCTCTCCCTTCCTGCTGATAACCCTCTACGTCATCTCCATTTCTGTGATTTGGTCCCTGTTCTAGCAGTTTGCTTATTTTGTTTTTGTTTTAGGTTCAGTTGTTGATAGTTGCGAGTTTGTTGTTATTTTACTATTCATAGTTTTGATCTTTTTCTTAGATAAGTCCCCTTCACATTTCATATCATAAGGGCTTGGTGATGGTGAACTCCTTTAACTTTACCTTATCTGGGAAGCACTTTATCTTCCCTTCCAATCTAAATGATAGTTTTGCTGCATAGAGTACTCTTAGATGTAGGCCCTTGCCTTTCATGGCTTTGAATACTTCTTTCCAGCCCCTTCTTGCCTGTAAGGTTTCTTCGGAGAAATCAGCTGATAGTCTTATGGGAATTCCTTTGTAGGTAACTATCTCCTTTCCTCTTGCTGCTTTTAAGGTTCTCTCCTGATCTTAAATCTTGGATAATGTATAAAAATAAAAACCACATTATCATATCAAGGCACAATGGATAAAATCTAAAGATGATGTACCTTGGTGTGTGCTTCCTTGGGTCCAACTTCTTTGGTACTCTCTGAGCTTCATGGACTTCCTGGAAGTCTATTTCCTTTGCCAGATTGGGGAAGTTCTCCATTCCTTTTTCAGATAAGTTTTCCATTTCTTGCTCTTCCTTTTCTCCTTCTGGCACCCCTATGATTCAGATTTTGGAACATTTAAAGTTGTCCCAGAAGTTCCTAAGTCTCTCCTCATTTTTTTGAATTCTTGTTTCTTCATTCTGTTCTGGTTGAATGTCTGTTTCTTCCTTCTGCTCCAAACCGTTGATTTGAGTCCCGGTTCTCTTCCCTTCACTGTTGGTTCCCTGTGTATTTTGCATTATTTTACTTTGCATAGCCTTCACTTTTTCCTCTATTTTGCAACCATACTCAACTGTTTCTGTGAGCATCCAGATTACCAGTGTTTTGAACTCTGTATCTGATAGGTTGGCTATCTCTTCATCGCTTTGCTCTATTTTTGGAGCTTTGATCTATTCTTTCATTTGGGCCATTACTTTTTTGTCTCTGGCACACCCGTTACATTGTAAGGGGCGAAGTCTTAGGTATCTGCCAGGGTGGGGCAACCCATGTGCTGCTTTGTGGCACAGTATGTGGGGAAAGGGTCCGAGAGGGAACAATGCCACTTAATGGGCTCTCTTGGTCACTTTCAGTCACTCTCCTCACTATCCAAAAGCAAGTTGGGCCCTTTTGGTGCTGGTTCCTGGGTGGGTGGGTTTGTGTATGTCCTAGGGCCCTGAGGGCTCTTCCAACAAACTCTCCTGTGAGGTTGGGAGTTTCTCCCACTTGCACAACTCCCACAGGTTTTTACAGCTAGAGGTTTTGAGGCTTTCTTTTTCCAGGCTGGAAACCTGGGTTGCATGGTCTGTCTCACTCCCATGTTGTTCTTCCCAGTTTATTCTCATGCAAATGTGGGACCACCCAGTCCACCAGCTGATACCTTACCATGTCCCCTCCTCCCTGGATTTCCATCTCTGTCTCCATCCCTCCTACCAGTCTGGATGAATATTTGTTTAACCCCTGGGTTGTTGGACTTCACACAGTTCAATTTTCTGGCAGTTTTGATTGTTTTTTGTTTTTAAATTTGTTGTTGTCCTTCTTTTGGTTGTGCAAGGAGGCAAAGTATATCTACCTATGCCTCCATCTTGGCCAAAATTCCCTATAATTTTCTTTTTTTGTAGTGTCCTTATCTGGTTTTGGAATTACGATAATGCTAGCCTTGTAAAATGAGTTTGGGAGCCTTCTCTCCTCTTGAACTTTATGATATAGTTTGGGAAGGAGAGGTGATAGTTCTTCTCGGAATGTTTGGTAAAATTCACCTGTGAAACCATCTGGTCCAGGTCTTTTTTATGTTGGGAGTTTTGTTTGTTTGTTTGTTTGTTTGTTTTTATCTCTGCTTCAATTTCACCAAGTGCAATCTGTCTATTTATATTCTCTGATGCTTCCTGATTTAGTTTTGGAAGATTGTATGTTTTGAGGAATTTATCCATTTCATCCAGGTTGTCCAGTTTGTTGGCATATGCTTGTTTGTAATATTTTCTTACAATCCTTTGTATTTTTTTTTTTTTTGGTGTCAGTTGTTATTTCTCTTCTTTCATTTCTCATTTTATTTATTTGGGACTCTTGCTGAGTCTGGTTAAAGGTTTGTCATTCTTGTTTCTTTTCAAAGAGCCTTCTCTTGGATTCATTGATCTTTTGTATCATTTTTTAAGATCCTATTTCATTTATTTCTGCTCTGATCTTTATTATTACTTCCTTCTATTCACTTAGGCTTTGACTGTTGTTCTTTTTCAAGTTCCTTTAAGTGTAATGCTAGATTGCTCATTTGAGCTTTTTCTTATTTTTTGAGATAGGCCTATTAGGCTATGAATTTCCCTCTTAGGATTGCTGCCTTGTATCCCGCAGATTTAGGATTGCTCTGTTTTCATTTTCATTTTTTGAAGGTATCTTTTGATTTCTTCTTTGATCTCAATGTTGACTCCTTTGTTGTATAACTACATGTAATTTAGCTTCTATGTCTTTGTGCGTGTTTTTCAGTGATCTTGTGATTGATTTCTAGTTTCATAGCATTGTGTTCAGAGAAGATGCTTCATAGGATTTCAATCTTCTTAATTTTATTGATACTTGTTTTGGGTCCTAACATGGTCTATCCTAGAAAACTTCATGTGCACTTGAAAAGTATGAATATTTTGCTGTTTGGTGGTGAAATGCTGTGAAGATATCAGTCAAATCCATTTGATCTAGTGTGTCATATAATGCCCAGTTTGGGTTTTATAACTCACACTTCTCAGGGGGAACCCCCTGGCCACTGAAATATCCTTCTAGATTTTCAGCTGCCACCCATGAGAGCCTAGCAAGGCCTGTTGTGCCTCCTCTGCACTCTCTACCAATCTTGTTGTGATGAAGTTGTTTCTTCTGTCTGTCCATGGTTATAAAGCTTCTCCCCAGGTAGTGTTCAATTGGTTATTCAGGATGATTTCACTACAATTTAGTTTTAATTCCAGATTAGTCCTGGGAGGAGGTTAGTGTAGCTTCCACTCACTCCTCCACCATCTTGGATCTCCTAGTTATTACTACTGGTTTAGTTTATTTATTTTATTTTAGTTCCTCACCAACATGCATAGAATCAAAAGTTTTCTATCCTATAGCTTTTCTTTTTAAAAAAATTATAGCACAACTTTTCATTAAAAATAATTTAA
Source organism: Mormoops blainvillei (assembly GCA_004026545.1). Classification (NCBI taxonomy): domain Eukaryota; kingdom Metazoa; phylum Chordata; class Mammalia; order Chiroptera; family Mormoopidae; genus Mormoops; species Mormoops blainvillei. The sequence goes on from PVJD01000959.1 coordinate 53,068, forward strand.
GACTTACAAAATTTTCAAAAACAGTATAAAGAATCCCCACATTCCTTCTCTTCACCCATCTTCTCCAAATAATAATATCTCATATAATCATAGTACAATGATCAAAAACAATAAACATTGATACAATTTATTATTAACTAATCTATTGATCTTATTCAGAAGTCACCAATTGTCTCACTATCCTTTTTCTGGATGAGGATCCAATCCAGCTTACACAATGCATTTAATTGTCATGTCTCCAACAGGAGACTGTGCCTCACCCTTTACCTTTTATTGTAGGATTTGACACCTCTGAAGTGCATTAGTTTGGCGTTTTATAGACTGTCCCTCACTTGTGCTTGTTTAATGTTTCCTTGTGATTATATTCAAGTTATGAGTATCACTTCTCTGGTATTGTTGAAAAAACATATCAATGCTGCCTGTTGGAAAACTGGAGGTATTCCCGTTTCAATGTGCTTCTTCCTCCAGATAGGTTCATTACACCCCATTCTTCTATCCCATATTTCCTAATTCACACACAGGAAAAGACTCAAATTCAGTCAGCCCACTGAACTTCAAGTCCTGGGCCATAATGGTCAACAGTCTGAACAGAAGATCCCCTTAATAGCTCCTGGGTATAGTTGAATGTGAGGACTCTCAGGAACTGGTCTGAAGAACACATAATTTGAGACTATCTCCAATATTACTTAGAAGGAAAGTGATTTATTTAATTCTCTTTAAGGTCTAAGATTTTGATGATGTGCTTACTTCTTGACACTGATTGTAGCCATATTCTAAACTGTTATTTTGAAAATCGATTAAAAGTTTTAGAGAGAAACATTATTTAATAAACAGGAGCTAAGGGGCAAGTCAAAAATGCTCCTTTGTAGCAGTCTTACCTGAATTACCTGAGAACACATTTGGCTTTGCAGAGTATCTGATTAAATCTTTAAAATAATGCTGACAACTCATATGGGGAAATAGACCTATAGAACAAAGAAAATAATTCTCCAAGAGCCTTAGGAGCAAGTCAAACAGCACTCAAGCTTGGGATCTCTAACCTCTAATTTGCAGTCTAACCATTTGAACATGCCCACTTTTAACAAGGTAACAGTCTAGTGCTTGATATAGACCAACATTGTGAGTAACATCTATATATTCTTTTGAGTATTAAAGGAGAATAAAAACAGGTCAACTTTATAGATTATAAAAGTAAACACTTGGAAAAGTGATATTTATTCAGCACATTTACTGAGCAACCATTTGCACATGGCTGTTTTTAAAATTCCAGTTTTATTGCTCTTCTGTTTCTGCAATCATCCTGAAATTTCAGAGCACTCTGTGTGCAGCAACTCATTATATGGATGAGTAAAAAGATGCATCAAAATGTGAAGTGACTTTCCCAGCATTGTGCAGAGTTGATGACAGAACTGAAAGGAGAAATCAGATCAAAATCTTCTGATTTCATTTTCTTTATTGCTTATGCATTTTCTCTTTCATTGATTTCTACTGTATTAATTTTTTTCATTCTACTTACTTGGGGTTAAATTTGCTCTTCTTTTTAAATTTCTTAGCAGAGAAACTTAGATCATTGATTTATATAGCTGTTTTCTTATCTAACATAACCATTTAGAATTATACATTTCCCTCTAAGCACTCTAGTTGGGTCCCTTAAATTTTGGTGTTTTATCTTTCATTCAGTTCATTTACTTTTGTCAAGCAATGGTCCTTTGCACCAACCCAACACCAACAGGAACCCTTAATTTTGGGTGCAGTGAAGAAGGAAATTTTATTCAGTGCCTACAGTTCAATTGTTTTACAGCATGAATGTGAAAAAAAGCATAGCCATGGACAGATCAAGAGTGTTATAGCACAATTTTGAAGCAGATGGCAGCAAGGCTGCCCTGGGGTAAGGTGGCTCTGTGGTGAGGCCACTCTGGCTAGACAGCTCTGTTCCACTCTAGTCCAGTGAGATGTCTTCTGTGTTTCCTTTTCAGTGGGGGAAACAGCCTTTAGTTTTTGATGGAAAAGGAAAGTGTGCTTTCCCCAGCCAGAGGGGAGTTGAGTTTATACAAAGTACCCACCCTAGTCCCTAACATGTCCATCCTCATGCAAATGAAGACTATAAATCAATGCAGTTCTTTGTATATGCACATATACATTATTTTTGTATTTATCAATTATAGTTGTTAAAAATTATTTTATTTTTTAAAATATACTTTATTGATTATGCTATTACAGTTGTCCCATTTTTTTCCCTCCCCTTTATACCCTTCACCCTGCACCCCCCCTTCCATCACCATAACTTCCCTCCACTTGGTTCATGTCCATGGGTCGTACATATAATTTCTTTGGTTTCCCCCTTTCCTATACTATTCTTAACCTCCCCCTGTAGATTTTGTACCTACCAATAATGCTTCTTAGTTACTGTATCTTTACCCCCATTCTCCCCCTTCTCCCTCCCTACTGATAACTCTCCATGTGATCTCCATTTCTGTGATTCTGTTCCTGTTCTTGCACTTTGCTTAGTTTGTTTTTGTTTTTGTTTTTTTAGGTTCAGTTGCTGATAGTTGTGAGTTTGTTGTCATTTTACTGTCCATATTTTTGATCATCTTGTTTTTCTTATATAAGTCCCTTTAATATTTCATTTAATAAGGGCTTGATGATGATGAGCTCCTTTAACTTTATCTGGGAAGCACCTTATCTGCCCTTCCATTCTAAATGATAGCTTTGCTCTTTAAAAAGAGTACTTTGGATAGAGTACTCTTGGATGTAGGCCCTTGCCTTTCGTGATTTTGAATACTTCTTTACAGCCCCTTCTTGCCTATAAGGTTTCTTCGGAGAAATTAACTGATAGTCTTATGGGAACTCCTTTGTAGGTAACTGTCTCCTTTTCTCTTGCTGCCTTTTAGATTCTCTCCTTATCTTTAATATTGGGTAATGTAATGATGATGTGCCTTGGTGTGTGCTTCCTTGGGTCCAAATTCTTTGGGACTCTCTGAGCTTCCTGGAAGTTTATTTCCTTTGCCAGATTGGGGAATTTCTCCTTCACTATTTTTCCAAATAAGTTTTCAATGTCTTGCTCTTCCTTTTCTCCTTTGGCACTCCTATGATTCGGATGTTGGAACATTTAAAGTTGTCCCCGAGGTTCCTTAACCTCTCCTCATTTTTTTAAATTCTTGTTTCTTCATTCTGTTCTGGTTGAATGTTTATTTCTTCCTTCTGCTCCAAATCGTTGATTGGAGTCCCAGTTTCCGTTCCCTGTATATTTTGCTTTATTTCACTTTGCACAGCCTTTACTTTTTCCTCCCTTTTGCGACCATATTCCACCAATTCTGTGAGCATCCAGATTACCAATGTTTTGAATTCTGCATCTGTTAGGTTGGCTATTTTCTTCATTGCTTAGTTCTATTTTCGGAGCTTTGATCTTTTCTTTCATTCAGGCCATATTATTTTTTGTCTCAGCATGCCTATTACATTGTGAGGGACGGAGCCTTAGGTATTTGCCAGGGAGGGGCAAAGCACGTCTCTGCCTTGTGGCACTGTATGTGGGGGAGGGGTCCAACAGAGAGCAATGCCACTTGCTTGGCTCTCAGCTTGCTTTCAGTCACTTCCTCTGCTACACACATTGAACCCTTCTGGTGCTGATTCCTGGGTGGTTGGGTTCATGTACATTCTAGACCTTGTGGGTCTCTCAAACAAACTCTCCTGTGATACTGGCAGTTTCTCCGGCTGCTGCAAACACCACAGGTTTTTAACAGTAGAGGTTTTGAGGCTTTCTTTTTTCCACGCCAGAACCCTGGGTTGCGTGGTCTCTCTCACTCCCCAGTTGTTCCTCCAAGTTTATCCACATGCAAATGTGGGACAGTCCAGTCCTCCAGCCACTGCCTTGCCTGACCCAGTCTGCCAGGCACAGCCTTGCTGTGAGTCCTCTCTGCCCTGGCTGCCCATCTCTGCCCCTTCTACCAGCCTGGATGACTTTTTTTTCTTTAACTCCTTGGTTGTTGGACTTTCATATTGTTTGATTTTCTGGCAGTTCTGGTTATTTTTTGTTTTTAAACTTGTTGTTGTCCTTCTTTTGGTTGTGAAAGGAGAAAAAGTGTATCTACCTACACCTCCATCTTGTCTGGAAGTCGGTTAAAATTATTTTGCATTTGTTTCAGGTGTACAGTATAATAGTTAGACATTTATATACTTTACGCAGTGATTATCCCTATGAGTCTAGTACCCACGTGGCACCAGCCATAGTTATCAGAACATTATTATTGACCATATTCCCTGTACTGTACTTTATATCCTTATAACTATTTTGTAACTGCCAACTTGTACTTCTTAATCCTTTCCCCCTTTTCACCCAAACCCCTCCCATCTGGCAAACATCAGTTTGTTCTCTGTTTCTGTGAGTCTGTTTTTTTTTGTTCATCCATTTATTTTGTTCTTTAGATTCACAATATAAAGGAAATAATATGGTATTTGTCTTTCTCTGCCTGACTCACTTGACTTAGCATAATACCCTCTAGGTCCACCCATGTTTTAAAAAATGGTAAGATTTCATTCTTTTTTATGGCTGAGTAATATTTCCTTGTATATTACCACCTCTTCATTATCCAATAATCTATTGATGAGCATGTGGGTTGTTTCCATATCTTGGCAATTGTAAATAACAATTGCCAAGAACTGCAAAGAACATGGGAGTGTGGTGCATATCTCTTATCGAATTAGTGTTTTGGATTTCCTTGGATAAATATCCAGAAGTGAAATTGCTGGATCATAAGGTAGTTCTATTTTTAATATTTTTGAAGAACCCCCACAGTGTTTTCCATAGTGGTTGCACCAATTTGCAATATCTCAAACAGTGCACAAGTATTCCCTTTACTCCACATCCTCACCAATGCTTATTTGTCGAAATATTGATGATAGTCATTCTGACAGAATTTAAAATTCTGCAAACTTAAATTTGTAATTCTTTGATGATTAGTTATGTTTATCATCTTTTCATACGTCTGTTGTATGTCTTCTTTGGAGAAATATCTGTTCAGGTCCTCTGCCCATATTTTAATTGAGTTTTTTTGTTTTTTTGGTGTTAAGCTGTGTGAGTTCTTCATTCGTTTTTGGTATTTACCTATTATCAGGTATAACATTGATGAATATCTTATCCCATTCAGTTGGAGATATGGGAGAATTTATTTTGTTGATTGTTTCCTTTGCTGTACAGAAGCTTTTAGTTTGATATCCAATTAGTTTATTTTTTCTTTTGTTTCTCTTGCTCAAGAAGATATATCAGGAAAAATATTACTAAGAGCAATATCAGGGGCTTTACTGACTATGTTTTCTTCAAGGAGTTTTGTGGTGTCAGGTCCTACATTTAAGTCTTTAAGTCCCTTTGAATGTATTTTTGTTTATTTATGGTGTAAGAAGATGACTTGGATTTATTTATTTTTTGCATGTATCTGTCCAGTTACCCCAACACTATCTGTTGAATAGACTCTACCTCATTTTATATTCTTGCATCTTTAGTCATGTATTAATTGATCACATCAGTATGGGCTTATTTCTGCACTCTCAAATTTGTTCCATTGATCTACATTTTTTAATGCAATTACCATGCTGTTTTGATTACTATATCTTTGTAGTATAGTTTGATGCCAGGCAACATGATACCTCCAACTTTGTTCTTTTCAAGATTGCTTCGGCAGTTCAGGGTCTTCTTAGATTATTTGTTCTAGTTCTGTGAAAAATGCCATTGGTATTTTGACAAGGATTGCATTGAACCTACAAGATTGCTTTGGGAAGTATGGACATTTTTATGATAATTCCTTCTATCCATGATCACATATATGCTTCTATTTATTTGTATCTTCTTTAGTTTCTTTCTTCAATGTCTTATAATTTTTTGAGTACAAATCTTTTATGTCCTTGGTTAAATTTATTCCTGGGTATTTTTTTATTCAATTGTAAATGGGATTGTTTTCTTAGCTTCTCCTTCTGATACATCACTATTGGTGTATAAAAATGCAACCAATTTCTGAATATTTATTTTGTATCCAGCTACTTTACTGAATTCATTTATCAGTTCTAATAGTTTTTTGTACAATAGAATCTTTAGAGTTCTCTATATATATACCATGTCACCTAAAATAATGACAGTTTTCTTCTTCCTTTCCAATTTGGATGCCCTTTTCCTTTTCTTGCCTGATTGCTGTGGCTGGGACTTCCAATACTATGTTGAATAAAAATTATGAAAGTGGACATGCTCTTTTTTGTGATCATAAGGGAAAAAACACTTTTAATTTTTTACTTTGAGTATGATGTTAGCTGTGCATTTGTCATGTGTGACATTATATTGAGATATGGTCCTTCTTTTCCCACTTTGTTGAGGGTTTTTTATTTCCTTATTTGCATTTTGAAAACTTAAATGGATGCTGGATTTCTGTCAAATGCTTTTTCTGCATCTACAGATATGATCATATAATTTTTAGCCTTCATTTTATTCATGTGTTGTATCATGTTAACTGATATTCAGGCAATACACCAAGCTTATATCTCAAGAATAAATCCCAATGATCATTTGCGTATGATCTTTTTAATGTATTGCTGGTTTTGGTTTGCTGAGTTGAGAATTCGTTCATCTATGTTCATCAGAGATAGTGGGTTAAACTTTTCTTTTTTTGTAGTATCTTCCTCTGGTTTTAAAATCAGGGTAATGATGACTTCATAAAATAAGCCTGGCAGATTCCCTCCATTTGAATTTTTTGAAACAGTTTGAGAAAGATAGTTGTTAATTATTCTTTGAATGTTTGTTAACATTCCCCTGTGAAACCATCTGGTTAAGAAATTTTGTTTGTTAAGTTTTGGATTACTGATTTGATTTCACTGATAGTCTGTTCTCATTTTCTGTTTTTTCTTGATGCAATCTTGAAAGATTGTCTGTCCCTACAAATTATCCATTTCTTCTAGATTTCTTCTAGATTCGTCTGATTTGTTGGCATATAATTATTTGTAGTATTTTCTAAAAATTTTTCATATTTCTTTGGTGTCAGCTGTCACTTGTCCTCTTTCATTTATGATTTATTTGGATCCTCTCTCTTTTTGTCTTACAGTATGGTTAAAGGTTTATCAGTATTGTTTAGCTTTTCAAAGAACATGCTTTTGGTTTCATTAATCTTTTGCCTTTTTTTATGACAACTTTATTTCCACTCTAATCTCCATTATTTCCTTCCTTCTACTCATTTTGGGCTTTGCTTCTTGTTCTTCCACGTCCTTTAAGTGTAAGGTTAGATAATCTATTTGAGATTTTTCTTATTCCTTGAAGTAGGCTTGTATTGCTATGAATTTCCCTCTTAGAACTACTTTTGCTGTGTCCCATAGATTTTGGCCAGTTTTGATTTGTTTTAAGGTGTATATTGATTTTTTCGTTGTTCTCATTGTTAACCCATTCATAGTTTATTTAATAACATGTTAGTTAGTCTCCATGTGTTTATGTACTTTTCATTCTTTTCTTGTAATTGATTTCTAGTTTCATACCATTGCGACTGGAGAACATGATTGATATAATTCAATCTTCTTAAATTTATTGACTTGTTCTGTGGCCTAACACATGGCATATGCTGGAAAATATTCCATGTGTACTTGAAAAGAATGTATATTCTGCTGCTTTGGGTTAAAATGCTCTAAAACATCAATTAACTCCATCTGATCTAATGTATCATTTAAGGCCATTGTTTCATTGATGATTTTCTGTCTGGGAGACCTATCAAGTGATGCCAATGCAGTGTTAAACTCTCCTGCTGACTGTATTACTGTTGCTCTGTCATTTTATGTTCTTTAACACTTGCTTTATATATTTTTCTGCTTCTATGTTGGGTGCATAAATGCTTACAAGGGTTATATCCTCTTGTTGTTTTGATCCCTTTGTCATCATGAAATACCCTTCTTTGTGGCCTGTGTTTGAAAGTCTATTTTGTCTGAGGTAAGTATTAGTTTCCCCAGTTTTTTACATTTCCATTTGTATGAAATGTATTTTTCCATCTCTTTACTTTCAATCATGTGTCTTTTGATGTAAAGAACACTTCTTGTGGACAGCATATGTACGGGTCTTTTTTTGTTATCCATTCAGTTACCCTATGTCTTTTGATTAGAGCATTTAATTCATTTAGATTTAAAATGATTATTGGTAAGTACAGTTATTGCCATTTTGTTATTCATATTTGTGTTCCCTTTTTCTCTTCTTAAAGAAGTTTCTTTAATATTTCTTATAATAGTAGTTTGGTGGTGATGAATCCTTGTGGCTTTTTTATTGTCTGCGGAGCTCTTTATCTCTTCTTCAATTTCAAATGCTAGCCTTAATGGGTAATCTTGGTTGTACACGTTTGATTTTCATCACTAAGTATTTTGTGCCAATCACTTCTGGTCTGCAAAGCATCTGTTAAGAAATCAGCTGACAGTCTTATGGGAGCTCTCTTGTAGTAAATTGCCTGCCTTTCTTTCATGGCTTTAAAGTTCCTCTAATTTTTGGTATTTTAATTATGATGTGTCTTGGTATGACTCTTTTGGGCTCATCTTCTTTCGGACTCTGCACATCCTGGACTTGTGTGTCTTTTTCCTTCACCAGGTTAGGGCAGTTTTCAATCACTATATTTTCAAATACGTTCTCAATCCTTTTCTCATTCTGGTACTCCTGTGATGTGAACATTGTTATGACAGATGTCGTCCCTTAAACTATCTTCATTTCTCTTAATTTTGCTGCTCCGATTGGGTGTTTTCTGCTACCTTGTCTTCCAAGTCACTGATTTAAACCTTTGCTTCACTTTATCTGCTGTTGCTTCCTTCTAGTGTATTCTTCATTCCAGTTATTGTACTCTTTATTTCTGAATGATTTTTTTAATGGTTTCTTTGTCTTTTTCAATGCTTACTCTCTCATTGTTAAAGTTCTATGTTCCTTGTGCATCCTTATAACCAATGCTTTGAACTATCCGGTAGATTACTTGCCTCCAATTTGTTTAATTCTTTTCTTGAGATTTCTCCTGTTCTTTCATTTGGAAACTGTTTCTCTCTTTCCTCCTTTTGGCTCCTTCTCTGTATTTGTTTCTGTGTATTAGGTAGATCTGTTATGTCTCCCAGTCTTGGCGGGTAGTCTACATAGCAGGTATCTTGTTGGTCCCAGTCATGCAGTCTACGTGATCACATGAGTCTGGTTCTCCAGCTGTGTTCCTTGTGTGGGTTGCGTGTGACCTCCTGTAATTGAGACTTTATTCTTGTTAGTACATCAGTGTGGTTGGGGGTATTGACCCTTAGGTTGACTGGTTGTGGGGACTGGCCATGATCACATTGTATGAGCACTATGCAAGGGTTCACCCCATGCAGTGGTATTTGCTCCATCACACTCTGGTGCCTGCTGTTTCCACCTTTTGGGTGTGCCAATTATGGAGCTAGTTGGGTGGTATTCTATTGTGGTCTGAAGCTGGCCACTGGGTGTGTAAGTTTTGGGGTTTCTTGGGAGGGTCTGGTATAGGCCAAGTTCAGCTGCTGCCCATGATTGACTCAGGGGTACCTGGTAGGAGTTGAGGGGTATTCCATGTTTTGTAGCTGACAGTGCTGGACGTGGAAGCAAATGGGAGAGGCCATGATGTAAATGAGTCTTGCTTCCACCAGTAAGGCACTGTGGCCATTCAGCAAAATGCCCAGTGTACCCTGAGGTCTGCTGCCACCTGACAGCTGGCCATGAAGCTCAGTCATTGAAATAGCCTCAAGCTGTACACATGCTGGGTATTTGGGGTCTCAGGGAAGTCACCAGGATGGGGTGGTTTGTGTTCATCTAGTTAATGCAGATTCAGTTTTTAAAAAAACAAACAATGCAGCATGGGTCAAGGCTAGCTGCTTGTCTCCAAAAGAGACTCTGGTGTTGCACACGTAGGTTGCAGTGGAGTCTCAGGGAGTCATTCCAGTGGAGCAAGTACTGTTCACCAGGCTGATGTACATTCAGATTTAGCTGCTTGAGGTGGTGGGGGGCGGGGAACACGGCTCAGCAATGATGGCTGTCCCTCCAGCCACTGCCCTAAAGCCACACAACTCAGTTTCTCCCTGTGTCTCTGGATCCTCTCGAGCCACTGTCCCTCCACTAGAGCCCAGGGTGAATGCCTGCAAGCAAGTAAGTCTGTGAGCGGGCCCTTTAAGACGCCTGATCCAAAGAAACCCAAAACACTAATTCAAAAGAATATATGCACCCCTATGTTCATTGCAGTGTTACTTATAATAGACAAGATTTGGAAGCAGCCCAAGTGTTCCTCAGTAGATGAATGGATAAAACTGCTATGATACATTTACAGAATGGAATACCACTCAGCCATAAAAGAGAAGAAAATTTGACCACTTGCGACAGCATGGATGACCTGGAGAGCATGACACTAAGTGAAATATGCCAGTCATATAAAGACAATTACCATGTGATTTCACTCATATGTAGAATCTAATGAACAAACTGAACTAACAAGCAAAGCAGAGACTCATAGATAGCAGGCTAACAGCTCTAGTGGGGGTTTGGCGAGTAGAAAAATCAAGCAAAAGAAAGAATTCATGGACATGGACAATAGTGTGGTGACTGAGGGAGAGGGTGGTGGGGTGGTTGGAGGTGGAAGAAGATATAAGGGAAATAAATAGTAATGGAAAAATACAATAAAAAATAAATACATTAATAAATAAATAGAAGACATTACTGGATTGAATTAAAAAAAAAAAGATTTCTGGATTTCTAGCAGCCTTCTGTCTCACCCAGACAGGCAGAATCCTGGTGGATTTTCACAGCCATATGTGTTGGGGCTCCTGTTTGTGGCACTGGTGATCGGGGCTTCGGAGTCCATTGTGGGCCTAGGTCCACCTTATTCCTCAGTGGAGTCCTCTGCAGCCGAGATACCCCTTCTGATTCTCAACACCACACATGGGTGTAGGGCCAGCCAGTTCCCATCTTTGCCCCTCCTACCAGTCTCCACATGCTTCTTTATAATTTTAGTTATAGGACATCAGCTAGTTTTAGATGGCTCTCCAAGTTTAATGTTCAATAACTTAGTTGCAATTTTGATGTGGTCCTGGGAAAAGGTTTACACCATCTTGGTTCAAGTTCTCCAAATCCTCAGTTCGGTCCTAAAAGCACTGTCCTGACTAGTCAGAGTGGAGCCATACTGACTGGATGGTGAAGATGCTGAGGGTAATATAGCTGTGCACTTCTGACTGGATATGGCGAGTCTTAGCCCTATTGGTTGAAGTAGGATTCCAGAAAACTCCTTTATAATGATTGGCTCAAGTGGCCGGAACACAGGCAACAGTTCAGTGCAGGGGGCAGGCAATTCAGAGCAGGATTCTCCCTGAAGCGTGGCTTGCATGAGAGAGCTTCGTTTTTAATATTTGAGCCCTGTTAGCCATCAAAAGTCCTTCATAGTAGGTATCATTTATTGCAGGGCCCACACTTCTTATTCGGTTTTAGATATTATCTAACTTTCCTGGTTTCTCCTTACTCATGGGTTACTTAGGATTTTCTAGATATTTTATTATTGATTTCTAATTTAATTCCACTGTGGTCAGAGGGCAAACTCTGTATAATTTATTTTTACATTTTTGAGGTTTTATAGCTCAGCGTATGATCCTGGTGAAGGCACCATGCAACTTAGACTCTATTACTCTATACTGAATGTATTGTGCAATTGTTGAGTGTAGTGTTTTGTAAGTATTAATCAGGTCTAGATAGTAATATTGTTCAGAATGTGTCTGCTGATATTTTGTCTAGTTGTTTTGTCAATTTTTGAGTTTGAAACTCACCAAATGAGTGATGGAATTGTGTATTCCTCCTATTGTCAAATTTGGTTCATGTATTTTAGTACTCTACATTTAATGTCCCATTATTAGGCCAGAAACATGTATGATTGTTATGACTATTTTGTAATTACGAAAACTCCATCTTTAATGATATTTTTGTCTTAAAATCTACTTTATCTCATATTAATATACTCACTCCAAACTGTTTGCATAGTGTATATATTTTTTCCATCCAGTTACTTTCAACTGTGCCTTAAAGTTCATCTTTTCTGTTTTTCTAAGTACAATGTCCATCTCTAGTATATACATATAGCATATAGATATGTCCATTTGGACCGCCTCTGCCTTTCACTGAAATGTTTAATCATTAGTGTTTAATGTAATTACTGCTACAATTGTATCTGAGTATATCATTCTGTTATCTGTCTTCTGGTTTTCTTCTTCCTTTCATGCATTTTAAACATTTGAATATTTAAAACTTCTGTTATAATCTTCCTATTGACTTTTTAGCTATATACATTGCTGTTTTAGTGATTGTCCTGGCGTTACAATATATATTCTTAACTTTTCAGTCCATTTGCAGCTAATATATTAGTTTATGTAAACATAGAAATCTTGCAACCACATAGGTCCACATCCCCTCACCCGTTACATCTATATATGCTATCGAGCCCACATCACAATGATGCAATTGTTTATCTAAATGGTCATATATTATACATGTCATATATATTATGAAATTTGTAAAGAAAGGAAAGCAGGAAAATATTTATATTTACCCAGCTACTTACCATCTCTGAGACTTTACTGCTTTCCAAGGATCTGTGTCATTCCATTAGGTATCATTTCTTTTTAATTAAAAAACTTTAGCATTTTTTTTTATAGTGCACGTCTGCTGGCAACAAATTCTTAGTTTTATCTGACAATATCTTTATTTTGCTTGCATTTTCAGAAGACTATTTTCACTTGATATAGAATTATGGGTTGACAGTTTTTTTTTTCCTTCTATTACTTCAGACACAGTTATTTCACCGTCTTCTGGCCTCTACAGTTTCTGATGTCAAGTCAGGAGTGAATTCAAATGTTCCCCTTTATGTCATATGTTGCTTTTCTACTGCTGCTGACTATTGTAGATTTGATCTTTAGCTCTGGGTTTAATTGTTTGCCTCAATGTACCAATCTTTGTGTTTATCCTTTCTGCTGAGCATCTTCAATCTATAAATGTGTCTTTCATTAGATTTGGGAAATTGTAAGCCATTATTTTTGGAAAAAATTTTGACCTAATTCTCTATTTGTTCTCCAATTACACAAGTTCAACCATTTGATTACATCTAACAGGGGCCAATATTTTATTATACAGGATACCCTCTGACCTCTTCCCCCTTTCTCGATTTTGTGTGAAGTTTCTTTGTTGAAGAAATGGGTTTGCTTGCTTTAGAGTTCTCTGCAATATAAATTTTGCTGATTATTCATTGATATGTTCTTCTATCCCTTGTATTTTCTATAAATTAAGTAGATGTAGATATCCAAGTTCCACTTTTTTCTTTTTTGTAAGCAAATGTCATTGGTATATTGTAAGACTTGCTTCTAATTATGGAATATAAGCTATCTTCTGTATGCCAGTCCTGGTTTGATATCTTCAGTATCTAGGGGTGGGGAGTGGGGTTATCAGAATAGAAGGCCCACGGCTTCTCTCCATTAATACTCCCTCCAATTTTTAAAAGTTGCAGTCATGTTTACTGCAAATATAAACCATATACATGTAAACAGTTTTACATATTATGATCAAATAAAACAGTTATTCTGAACTTTCAGTTATAGAAGGGCAGACTGAAACCACACACTAACCTTAGCTCTAACCAAAACTACAAAAATGACAGTGCAGTATTTTTGTGTGCACGTATGTATACACACAGCATATATACATAGTATGTATTTTGTATACATCTATATATGCACATAAGTATATTGCATATTATAGTATATACAACTATAGTTAATAATGCAGTTAAATATATATGTGTGTGTATATGTGTGTGTATATATATATATATATATATATATATATATATATATATATATGGCATAAGTCCACAAAGAAAAAGATGAGAGGAAATAATAGCTAGAAGAGTTTGAAAGCTGCCCAATGTATGGGTGAGTGAAAACCGATTGAGCAAATCTAAAAACAATAGAGTCTAAATTGGCAGTATGTAAAATAAAGCTGCAACCTAGTTTATACTGTAAAACTCCCAAAAGGCTCAAGAATTTGTGGTAAGGAATCTTCTGGAATGGGGATAAAAGTTGAGATTAAAACCAAATGATCAATTTAAAGGTTAAGAAACAGCCAGCCCTGGCCAGCGTGGCTCAGTTGGTTGGAGTGTGTTGTACTGTAAACCAAAAGGTTGCAGATTAGAATCCCAGGCAGGGCACATACCTAGGTTGCAGGTTCAGTGCCTGGTTGAGATGCATGAGGGAGGCAACTGATAGATGTTTCTCTCTCACATAGATGCTTCTCTCCCTCTTACTTCCTCCCTTCCCCTCTCTCTGAAATCAGTAAGTATATCCTTGGGTGAGGATTAAAAAAAAAAAAAAAAGAGTGAGCCAGATGTTCCCAGGTGTCTTCCTTCCCTCACAGCTGGTAATACCCTCCATCTTCCAACTCCAGCAAAAGACTAGGGCTTTATTTTCCTAAGAGGGTAAATGGGATACCAAATCCAATTGAGAGCAAAGGTACTGCCCTGACAAAAATGATGTTTCAAGTCTTCTTACTCCTCTTCCTTCCAGAAGGCCTGAGATTGAGAGAACTCTCTCTGGGAAATCTTACCAACCCCAGAAAAATGACCTAAATATAATAATGTTAGAGATTCCCCAATAAAAAGGCCTGTATATACTATTCTAACTGAAGCTCAGTTGATAAGACCCATCCACTGCATGGAACTGGCAATCCTATTCAGCTTTTCAGAGTTAAATATGAATAGGTATCCAAAGTTTGCTAGAAATTTGAAGAAAGCTTATGACATTTATTCTAATATCTAAGACAAAAGGATAAAGCAAATTGGAGACTATGAACAAAGAGGAAAACTTATGAAACAGTATTTTTATTCCCAGAGAAATAAGAAATAAATAGGACTTGATAATAAAGAATATTCAGAGAACAAAAAAACTTTTCATAAATTAAAAAAAGAAAAGAAAAAAGAAAATCCCAATAGAAAGGTTGTACAACTGTGAGGAAGTTTCTCAGAAAGTAGCATATAGACAAAAGAGATAAAACATGAGGAAAAATATGGTTAAATTTTTATAAAGGACCAGGATAGGAGATCCAACTACTAAAGGTAAAGGAAAAAAACCAGAGCAGAGGGATTTGAAGAAATAATTCAAGAAAAACTCCCAGAATCTGAACACATTAGACTCACCACTAGGAATATAAGGGCATCACACCCAGAACATTATGAACTTTCAGAAAACTGAGAAAAGGAGAAGGGTCTACAAGCAGAGAGAGACAGACAGATATTGGGGGGACAATAGTGCAAAGGCATGAGAATTCTGAGGAAAAATGATTTCCAACCTAGAATTCCATGTCCAGCCAAGCAATCATAAATATTTTCATCATATATTCAAGGTTTCAAAAGTTTTCCTTCCCATATACTCTTTTCTCACAAAGTTACCAGAGGCTGAGAAAGAGGACAAAAGAAGCAGTTGGTCCAAACACAGAATAGAGGCAGGCAGAAGAAAATTCCAGGATGATGTTGATGGGAGATCCCAAGCTGACAGGCACGAGGTTGACCTTGAGTGTGTCCAATCCAAACTAGAGGCGGCTGGGCAGCTGTGGATGAAATTGTTCAAAATAAACCTGATAAAATACCTAGGTGTTTGAAGATAGTGCAAGGCCATTTGCATAACTGACTGGAGGTGAGATGACCATGGGGTTGTTTTCTGTTCCACCATGTTCCCTGTGCCCTGCTCTCAAATGACCCCAAGAGCGCTTCCATGAAGTACCATGTACTACAACCAGTAGCCATTGAGCTGCCTCAGTGTGGTGACTGCAGGTTCTAGCCCAGCAGCTGACACTGAGTGAGCCCTTAGGAAATATTTGTTGATTGTTATTGATGAAGTTATAGTAGAAAATGTTTTCTGGGGTGAGTGAACACTACACAGAATGCATACAAAATACAAAAAATACAACAGAAAAAGGATCTTGGTATATTACTGACTTAGCACTGAATGACATTTACATAGGCATAGTAACTAGATCACTGAATTATGATCTAACCAAAATGAACATAGTGGGATGAAAGGCTGAGGGAAGTGCGGGCGTGTGGCAGAGGCAATGAAAGAGCTAAGTTCTCATGTGTTGTAGGAAGACCTTAGTGACTTAAGTTAAAGGATTAAAAAGTAGCAATATACATCTGTAAGACAGAGACATCGAGGTCGATATCAAAAAAATTAGATCTGCTAAAAGAGTTGAGTGTAGATGGCTTTAGGAAGCAGGCAAACGGGGAGGGAGATATAGATACAGCTCATTTCACAGTGAGTTCCATATGTATGTAATTAAAAAATATAAAAAGGTAATCTGACACATTTTCTACTATAACTTCATCAATAATAATCAACAAATATTTCCTAATGGCTCACTCAGTGTCAGCTACTGGGCTAGAACCTGCAGTTGCCACACTGAGGCAGCTCAATGGCTACTGGTTGTAGTACATGGTACTTCATGGAAGGGCTGTTAGGCGCATTTAAAACCAGGAGAGGCCTGGTTTCAGGAGGCCCTGTCATTTAACTAGAGCAATTTCACAAGCATTTTGAAAGGGAAGACTAGAGAAAAGAAAGGGGTGGGTATGAATATTTATGTCATTACAATACAAAGAAGCAGGGGCAGCAGCAATTGACCAGACACGCAGTAGGGTAATTTAAAAAGGGAAGTAACCTGAGGAAGAGCCTTAAAGACCAACCCTCAGAAATTTCACTATTGTGCTGAAGGTCCTTCATGTTCTTCAAGGAAGAGGCAGCTCTCTTGATGGCCACTGCAGTGAGTTAAGAGAATCAGTCCAAAGTTTTAAGTTTCTCTGACTCCCTCCTTACCACTCTCTGGTCACTTATGATTTTTAAATACCAAGTCTAGCAACATTTCTCAGTATTCACTATTTGGACATATCTGTAATATTTGACTCTGACACCTGATTCTTTATTATTCTGACTGTGATTCTTATTCTTCCCTTGATTTTGGTGACCCCATGATCCCATTCTTCCCTGTTTCTCCTCCTCCCTCTGTGATGAGTCCTTCTGTGAACCTTCCGTGGCAATTAAATTCCTTGGTTCTCAAAGATTTGTGCCTAGTTAAAGGGTTGTAGGCAGGTGGGACAGGAATATTCAAGATAAATGTGATAAAAATGACAACCACCACAATAGTATCAACAATGATCAGAACAACACAATCATGGGGTATCAGTCATGGTGACAATGCTGAGGAAGACGGAGTGACCAGCTGCAGTGCTAACCTTGTCTTGGAGTTTATGGGTCTGAACAGAAGAAAGGTATTTAAACATCCTATTGGCTTTCATCAGCCAAACCACAGGAAGTAACCCAAAGAACCTAGATTCTGTTTGTAAAATATTTACCTAGCCAGGTACAAAAAGGCTTTCTAGTGATATATATGATAAAACTAAATTTAAAATGCAGGCAAATAGAAAATGACATGAAATCAGTACACAAAAAGCATGACGACTCTACTATATAAAAATATGCAACTCACATTTAAAGCAAAGCTGAAATCATTAAAATTGCTGTTGCAATTGAAGTATGTGTATTCAGTATATCTTTTAGATTTTCAGAGCAGTTTATAAATCCATATGAAAACCTTTATGACAGTACTGCTAGGTAAATGTTTAATGACAAAAATGTATGCAAATTTCAATCTATAGTAAAGCATAGTTATTTACGCACATATTAAATCAAATATAATTAACTTTACTTGTTAGAAACCTAATCTTTATTTAAAAACTATTCATTTATAACTTTCAGAAAACATATTATAATATCCTTAAGCAACTAATAATAAAACATCCCATACAACACAATCAAAACAGAAGCACACATGACCATTTTTTTACCCAACTGGAATTAAAATGTAATTTTTCCTATTCAGCACTTTAAGAAAACTGCATACAAGGATGGCAGAGACAGGAGAGTGACTCAGGGAGTTGTGCCTACTGCCATGATGCTTGGTTTGTAACGCTGGAATCATTTCTAGAACACGCAACTTTCGTGGTACACTGATACAGAAAGTCTTAGTAAGACCAAATTACTTCCAATGCTTTTCAACATTGAAAGCGAGGCCAACTTTGGTAACTGACATGAAGCTAGGCTGACAACAGGGACGTAATGTGCTAAACCCTAGTGGTGCCTGGGTGTGAAAGCAAGCACCTTTAAGTAACTTAAATATTTTTTCTCAGCTATCTCTCTTTGTAAATTTGCTCCAAGTCTCTCAGATCTCACCTTACATAATATTCAGCCATTTCCTCTTAACCACTAAATTCTTCTGCAGCTCAAGCAGCTCTTAAAATTCCCCTTTCTTCCAAGAAGTCTGCCTTGACTTGTTGGAATAGTAGTCCTTGAACCACCTCATTTGGGTATGGGGTTTTTATGTGCCTGCCCTCTATTCTCTGAGCCATAAAAGCCCTTTACCTCTTCCTATTTTGCTTAAATTGTGTTATCCTCTCACACTCATGTGCTTCCCTGACCTTTGCCTCTAGTAGAGGGACAGCAGAGAGCATATTCAGCTGGGGGAAAGACTGGGCGCTGGTTAAGTTAACAAGGGATGATGCCAGACAACTCTGCGGGTGACACAGATCCTGCCCTTTCCAGCCTTGTGATCTTAGAGAAGTCACTAACTTCTCTAAGTCTCAATTACTAGGTCTGTGAAATGAACATAACGTCGCCTAGCTCATAAAGTTTGCACAAGGTTGTTGGGAGTACTAAGTGAGAACTTAGTGCAGTGCCTAGCATACGGTAAGCCCCACAAGGAGAGAAGTAGCAGGACACCTGTTAAGTGCTTTCTGACAATGATTAGACAATCATAAGATAAAATGGAATTTAAGTATTTATCATGAGTGTTAAAATCAGACCTGTAAGTAGGTTATGTACGTAATGAAAATGTTGAAATAAAGACTCTTCAGGAAAAAAAAATGTCAACTACATTACATCTTCTATTGAAGACACATTCTTTATTGGCCGGATGCTCTATACTAGATATTTAAAATAACACAAATATTCAGTATTGCAGTTTTATAATTTAATTCATAGTCATATTAGTTACAATGGTTAACATGCTTAAGAGACTGTATTTTGTATATTTCTTAATAAGCTTTATCAAGCACATTTATAAAAGAGTAACTTCCAGTTACTATGATTTCTGATCATATAGCAAATGAACAAATATAACACTGATTTATTTCAAATAATGGGTACTGCATATAGCTATACTATACTCTAAAATTAGTTGTATTAATAAAGATACTAATTTCAGCATTAAAGAAAGGACATTCAGTGAAACCCATAGAAAAAATTTAAAACCCTGACACAAAGATTACAATAGAGAACTACTCAATTTTCTTAGTGACTGAGGGGCATCTTTGCATCTTCAGAAAACAGACTCAGCCAGAGCAGCCTTCTCTTGGGTACTCAGCAAAACATTTCAAAGGGTAAGAAGTGGACAGAAAAGAAACTGACAGAGGGAAAGGGGCAAACAGCACCCACCCCGGGGGCCTGGGTTATTCTTAGAAGACAATGAAGACTACAGCTGTTCCAAGCAACACCTACAGGGTAGCCAAGTTCCACTACATGTAACAGAGGGGGTTCTTCAGGGACAGGCAACACACTGACCTGAAGTGACACATCAAATTAAGAGTGAATGATACAAAAAATTTAAAAAAAATTAAAAAAAAATAAAAATAAAAGCTACATTGGAAAGATACTTAGAGCTGTGAACAATAAAAACTAGGCAGCAAAATGCAAAGGTACCTGATGGATGTCTGGACCACCAATAATCTACTTCAAGTGTAACATTTTTCTTACACAGACCACAAATTTTCTAAAATTTACTTGAATAGGAGAGTTAGATCTATATGTATGAAATATAGTTTTTAAGGGCAGCTGAACAGGTTAGGAGAGTTAAAGCTCCAAAGATGTCTAGATATAACTTCTCAAATCTCCTCCTATCATGCTGTTCATATGTCTTGAACGCTGCTACTGTTAAAATTACTGTTAAAATTTTAGTAAATAAGATGCTGAAAAAAATGCTTTAGTATACATCATATAGCACCTCAAAAACACTCCCTGAAAAATAACTCTTCTTGTGGCATTTACCATGAAATATTTAGCTAAGGGGGATACACACACACACGTGTATACACACACACACACAGTATTTTTAAAGTCATAAGGACCTAATGTAATAAAAATGACAAAACAAATACTGAAATATTGCTGCTTGGGCATTTCAAATAAGGGTATTTTGGTTGAAATAAAACATATACCAACATCTTTCTAATTCTGGAAAAAATTGCAAACCTAATGTTTTATATACAAATATCTTTTGAACATTTAAGAAAGTTCTAATTTTATTACTTGTTATTTTTGGGTGGCCCTAATTTGGAGGTACTTATGTCTTCATCATGGCTGAAGAAGCAGCTTGGAAGCAGGTGAGCTGCAGGTGCATGCTGCTCTTGAACTTGTTCAGCAGCTCTTCCAGTAACCTGTGGAGAGCAGAGACAATTTGCAACCTGACATAATGAAGCTTGGAAAACAAGCATAAAAGCCAACTGTGTTATTTACCTATGAATTCTTAACTCAGTAACAGAAGTAAGTCAATCAAAGATGGCAGTAAAAAGACAGATACAAATTTATGTTTATATATAAAAATCTCCCTCCTTTCCCCTTCTGAAGATTAATTAGATTTCTCCCTAAAACAGATTGTTAGTACCTGTACATGTGAATTCACTTTTCAAAAATTTACATACACTAAAATGTACTCTTTTTTGGCATACGCTTCTATGAATGTTGATAAACACATCTTAGAGGCCTAACAACTCCCATGATCGGGCTGAAGGATGGGTCCATCATCCTCCATATTCTCCTGTGCTGCTCCTTTCAGTACTTTTTCCTTTACTCCCACCTCTGAGCAACGATTTGTCTAGTCTCATTTCTCTTATTTTGTGTGTGTATGTGTATTTTTTTTTTTAACAAATATTGACAAGTGGTGAACTAAAAGTGGTGAATTACACACCCGAAGAATCACGGTTACTTCTAGCTCTACTAGGAAAATCATTCTACTACGTACTTGATAACTCAATTTTTTTACTTAACTGGTCTGATATGTCTATATAATTTTGGGGCCAGAAGGGATCTTAGCTTCGTCTGGTTCAGATGAAGAAACCAAGAAGTGGGCTTACTAGTATTGGGATCAAGATATTATTTCATGGTTTAACACTGCTCCATAAAAGAACACTATCCCAACAGCAGATCTAAAGTGGAGTCCCCATCTAGGACTATAGCAGGGTGGCTGTTGTTCTTGACACCGCCTGAAAGCAATAACTAGCCTTTTGAGCCATGTTCTTTATGTTAAAATAATAGTTTTGATCTTTTATTATATTTATTTTTAAAAAATCAACAGGGTTTAGAATTAATTCAGATAAAGCTTGAAAATTAGAGGAGAAATGGGAAAAGAGCTGACAGGGTTGTAAGTGTGACACTATTTGTACAGGCATCCACTTGCCCATTTAGGGACATATACAGGAAGATACAAACAAAAGAAAGGGTCTGCCACCCCCTCTCCCTAGCCCAGTCCAAGTCTCCATATGACATTTTCCTACCATTACCCAGTCCCATGTGTTCTCTCTGCCCTCTGAGTTTCCACAACATTCATCTGTGTTAGGTCACAGAGCCCAGTTTTTCACGCAGTTTATCATCATAAATATGGGGTTGGCCAAAAAGTTTTAGTTATTTCTGTATGATGGCTCTAGTAGTGCTTAGTTGTCTTTAACCTCATTCAAAACAATTTAGACTGTACGGTGACAGCAGTCATATCACTGTGCATTTAAAAAAAAAACTTATCCAAATTGGTAAATTTTTGTTCAGCCACGTTAATATTGAAGATGGAAGAAAATATGCAACATTTTCGGCACATTATACTTTATTATTTCAAGAATGGTAAAAATGCAACTGAAATGCAAAAAAAGATTTGTGCATTGTATGGAGAAGGTGTGGTGACTGATCGAACGTGTTAAAAAGTCGTTTGTAAAGTTTCTTGGTACTCTTGACATTTTGGCCAAATAGTTCTTTGCTGTGGGGCTGTCCTATGCATTGGAAGATGTGTAGCAGCACCGCTGGCCTCTATGCACTAGAAGCCAATATCGGGAAATAGCCGACACACTCAAAATATCCAAATCAAAAAAGTTATTGGTGAAAATGAAAATTTTTTCTTTTATTTTACAGAAAGAAAACTCAATGGGCTTTTTAGCCAACCCAGTATTTGTTTATGGACTGATCAGCCAAATGCAGTGGTGGGTGGACTTCAGTTACCTTGGTAAAGGAGCAAAGATCTACAATGTTTTCACTGCCTTAGTTGAGGGTAGGCTGGGCACTGATTAAATTTACCTGGCCTAGATTTTGTCTCAGGTCAGAATTTCTTGTTACACGAGTAGCAAAGTTTAAGCCCAGACTGAGACAATCAATACAGTATTAGTGAAATATATGTAACTTTATTATGTCATATTTACAAATCTACTCTTTCTTCATACTTTATATTATACAGAGCACAAAATGTATATTGCTGAGCTACTCAAAGGAAAAAAATTGAGCCCTGCATTTTACTATGTTTTCCTCTTTTAAATTTCTCTAGGTATTATCTTAAAAATTTAGGACAGTGATATATAGTTTACCATGTCAAAATAAACTGTCTTGTGACATTTTTTATTCTAGTTGCTCTTGTGGGATTTTCTATATTAGCTGCTTAAGACAAGAAAATAACTAATTTCCAAATTGTCATAATCACAGAAGAAAGGTTTTACCTTATTTTGTCACTTGGAAGACAAGCAAAGAACAGCTAGCATAATATATATTATTAAGGACTATTAAGTACTTCTCTTCCTAAAATCCAAATTACTACTTATAAAAAGAGCACTTTTAGGTAACAAAATCTTGTTCAATACATCTAACTACCACCTGAGGCACACAGGACTTACTTTTTCTCTGCTCCACTGGAAAGCTGAGGTAGGGCTTCCAAAGCCTGTTTAAAACTAGACCTGGAACACAAGTAGCAACATTTAAGATGAAACATTTTATGTTTCTAAGTGGAATTAAGAGCATTATTAAAAATTCTTCAGCATATCTTAAATATAAAGAAACTAGTACAAACCAATGAAGCATGTAGAAATATGAGAATATAAAAGTGAAAAACAATAGAAAAAGTAAAAGTGAGGGTATGTTACCAGAGCATTGGTAGGAGCAGGGTCAAAAAACTCACCTAGGAAATGGAATATAACTTGAAAAACTAAAGTAGGAATTAAATTTTATAAAAGAATGCTACTTGTGATAGATGAAAGTTTAATGAGGGTGTTTAATTTTTAAAAAAATCTATTTGCAAAACAAAACTGAACTCTAGATAAAGCACATGGTAAGGAAGGAAACTAAGTAGAAATGTGATCTCATGAAAGATTACACAAATGGGGACATTTATAGTATTGATGTTTCCAGGGCCTGATTTACAGCCAATGTCTTATTATAATAACTGAAGGTTTTACAGAATTTATCTATTATGTTTAAAATTTGTAGAATAATGGAGAGATGTATACATATTTTAAAATTCAACACTATTTCATTTCATGAAAAAAAAGAAGGGAATTTTAAAACTAGCAATTTGGTATGTTTAACTTGTTAATGTAGAGAGTACTAGAAAAATTAATCAAATGAAAAGCGTTTAGGGGAGATTATTTGGTAATAACTTGTACCATTCACTAAGAAACAGTTGACTAAGATGAAGAAATAAATATAATTATTCATGACTTTAAAGTGGTCTTTGATTTTGTATTGTGAAAACATTCTCATCAGTATACCAGGAAATAACTTTTGACCAGGATTTCTCAAAGTAGGGGCAGGTATTCTAGCAACATATTGAGAGGCTGCAAAATCCCAAGAGAGTCATAAAGACTGGCACCTGGTAGCTTCAGTTGTTCCTGGTAGGGGCCGAGTGTGGGGACAGGGGTATGTCATAACTTGTGGACACGTTCCGCTCCCTTCCCAGTATATTGGCTCTCCTCTTTCCTGATGTCGAGGAAAGTCTCTGCCCTATCTCCACAATCATGTTGTTTCTTGTAAACCTCTTCTCAATTAATGAAAACAAATGTGATGCTATTATTCTTTGTGTTTACATGATGACAATAACGATGATGAGAAGGATGATACCACTTATTATTTGTAGTGCACCAACAGTTTAGAAGGTGACTTGACATATTTTCTCACTTAATCTCCCCAAAACTTTGCCCAGAAAGTATTATTATCTTCTTTTTACAACTGAGGAACTTAGGTTATGAAAGGTTAAGTTAGTGAGAATAAATACACAAGGCATGCATACACATCAAATATGGAAGGAATGCTTTCTATCGTCTGTTATTTAGCACTTTGTGCAGAAAAACAGCCATTGGGAAAAGATGTGGTGCAGTAACCAATATGGGCACCACCTAGAAATGGTTAGCCTGATGAACAGGAATAAAAAGCTAACCCTGTTAGAAAAAAAATTTAAGAAGTCTTTCAGTTGTAATGATGGCAGTAATAATTATGGCATAAGCCATGTTATCAAAAGCTGGAAATGAATAAACATATTGCACAAAATATCCTTAAACAGTTGATTTTTATACTACTTGGCTTCTCATGCACATTAACAGTATAACCCAAAATTTCCTAGGTAATGTTGCCAATGGAGTAAACAATTTTGTAAAAGCAAGTAGTTAGTAGTTCTGTTTCAGCTTACCTACTGATATTTCAATGATAGGAAATCCTGACTTTCATTCAAAACAGCTAAAAATTATCAAATTTCCACTACAAAATTTTTCAGAGAAACCACAAGGTTTCCTCTTATGATAATTACAACACTTGAACAGTCCTTCAAAGTCTGCTATGAATAGACTCAATTCTTATTTTCTCCTTTTTTTAAAAAAAGAATGCAATGCTCTGCTACATCAATTATGAGACAAAGATTTCTTATAGAAAGAAAAACATAAAATTACATTGTCTTTTTTTCTTTATATTATGCTATGAAGAACCAGTCTTAGGAGCCCATGGCTTAGTATAGATGTACATTTTTTAACTAAAAATTTGATCAATCAAGTATAAGCATTTACACACCACAAAATCATGAGCATCCACTCTGCTCAATTATATTTACAAAAGATTTTACACACAAGCAAGACCAGCTTTATTACTAACGAAGCACTCAGAACAAGAATATTTAGCATCTCACTTGCTTTCAGGAGTCAGGTGGACAGCCACAGTATCCCTTAAAGCACAGATTTCAAGCCTCGCCTAAAGATGAGAAAAGGACAAAATGACAATAAGGATTTGTGATAATTGTCAAATAGAAACAGGTGGTAAGGGGACAGCTTTCAGCCAGTTCACTGTGGGCACAGTGCTGACAGCGCTACAGGCACATGGTTACCTCCACCCCCATGTGATTATTAGTTATGAACAAACTTTTGAAAACAGTTCAAAGAAATCAGCTACGACAAAATTTCCTTTGACTGAAAATTAATTTACAGTCAAGTATGACTGTGTGAAGGCAGAGAGCTAGATATCTTGCTATAAAAGGACAAACTACACAAGGATTTCCCAGCAATCTGTATTTACTATCTAACCAGTAATTTTTCTTTTAGTCTGCTTGTGAGAGGAAGGAAAGTCTGAAACACTGTCCCTGAATTATTCCCCTCCTCCACAGATTTAAGGAGTGGGTTGGCTTGCTTCCTTATACCTATGCGCTTCTAGGCACAGTGACTTTAACTTCAAAAGTTAAGCTAAACCTCTATGGATTCAGTGCAATGCCTACTAAAATCACAATCAGCTTTTTTAAAGAAACAAACATCAACAAGCTGATTCCAAATAGATAAAACCATCTTGAAAAAGATTAACACAATTGGAGAAATTCATACTTCCTGATGTCAAAACTTACTACAAAGCTACAATAATCAAGGCAGTGTGATGCTGGTATATGGTCAGGCATATAGATCAATAAAATAGGACTGGCTGTCCTTACATTTATGATCAATTGATTTTTTACATGGGTGCTGAGCAATGGGCAAAGAATAGTTTCTTAACAAATGATGCTGGGACAACGGGATGTCCTCATGCAAAAGAAGGAAATTATTAGGTTGGCCAAGAAGTTCATTTAGTTTTTTTCTGTAAAAGAAACATTTTTCATTTTCACCAATAACTTTTTTGATTTGGATATTTTGAGTGTGTCGGCTATCTCCTGATATTGGTTTCTAGTGCACAGAGGCTGGGGTGCTGCTAAACATCTTCCAATGCATAAGGCAGCCCTGAAGAAGTATTTGGCCAAAATGTCAAGAGTACCAAAAAACTTTGCAAATGACTTTTGACACATTTGATCAGTCACAGTACCTTCTCCATACAATGCACAACTTTATGTGTTTCAATTGTTTTTTACCATTCTTGAAATAATAAAGCATAATATGCCCAAAATGTTGCATATTTTCTTCCATCTTCACTATTAAAATGGCTACACAAAAATTCACTGATTTTGCTTTTTTTTTTTTAGATGCACAGTGATGTGACTGCTGTCACCATACAATCTAACAAAATGGTTTTGAATGAAGTCAAAGAGAACTAAGCACGACTAGAGCCATCATACGGAAAAAACTAAACTTTTTGGCCAACCCAACAGATCCCTTCCTTAACACAAAAATTAATTCAAAATGGACCTAAATGTAAGCAATAAAACTACAAAATGCTTAGAATAAAACAGAAGTAAATCTTTGTGATGTTGGGCTGGGCAAGTTGTCTTAGAGATGACATCGAAGTACAAGCAATGAAAAAAAACATAGATAAATTGGACTTGATCAAAATTTAAAAATTCTGTCCTCAAAAGGAAACCATCAAGAAAGTGAAAAGAATGAGATACCACTTCTCACACACAGGATGGCTTAATCTGAAAGACCGACAGTAACATGTATTGGCAAGGATGTAGAGGAACTGGAATCTTCATACATTGTTGATAGAAAAGCAAAATGATACAGTTGCTTTGAAAAGTCTGGCAGTTCATTAAAAGATAAAGAGAGTAACCATATGACCTAGCAATTCTACTCCTAGGTATATAACCAAGAGAAATGAAAATATATGTCCACAAAAACTTGTAAATAAATGTTCACTGAGGTAATCTTCATAGTAGCCAAAAATGGAAACTTGCCCTGGCTGGTGTGGTTCAGTGGACTGAGTGCTGGGCTGCAAACCAAAGGGTCAGCAGTTCGATCCCCAGTCAGGGCACATGCCTGGGTTGCGGGCCAGGGCCCCAGAAGGGGGCGCATGAGTGGCAACCACACATTAATGCTTCTCTCCCTCTCTTTTCCCCCTTCCTTCCCCTCTAAAAATAAATAAAATCTTAAAAAACAGAACAAAAACGAAAAGCAAAAGTGGAAACAGCCCAAATACTCATCAAATAATGAATGGATAAATAAAGGATGGTATATTTATATCATGGAATAGTATTCCGCCATAGAAGGAAATGATACATGCTACAACATGGATGAACCTTTCAAACATTATGTTAAGTAAAAGAAACCAGTCTCAAAAAGCCATATTTATATGACTCTGTTGATATGAAATTTTCAGAATGTGCAAATCAGCAGACAGAAAGCACACTTGTACTTGTCTAATGCTGGGGAGAGGGGCTGGGGGGAAAATGGGAAGTGACTGCTAATGGGTCTGGGGTTTCTTTGTGGGGTGAATGCAATGTTCAAAAAATTGATTGTGGTGATGATTACACAACTCTGTGAACACTAAAAAAAAATCACTGAATTGTGTACTCTTTTTATCTTGTGGATACACTGCTGCAGGAATTTTATCAGTACAAAACTTTTATGACAAAAAAGCTAACCTAAAGCTTACACTTGTTTGCAAGCGTGAAGAAGTGTGACTTTACACAGATTAGTTTTCCTCAGAGTTCTAGAAGAGCCTCTGAAGAGAAAGCCCACATCCTCTACCTGTGACTCAGGTACCCACAGTGTGGGTGATGCTCAGGAGACTATGAAAGCAGCAGTTCTTATTCTCCAGGAAAGCATAAAAGCGTAAAACAATCATAAAAGACATGGCTAGTTCTTTAAATTACAGTTATTAGAAATTCTGTAACCAATCTAGATAACAGCTGATAAGATACAGTATATTCAGTGAAACTTCTCTGTTTGGAAAGCAACTGTTTGGTTTCATTTTTCAGTGTTTTAGAAGCCTGAAAAATAGTTTGTAACTAGAAAGCACATGTGTGACAATTTACTCTATTGTTTATATTCTAGTTTGTTAAAAACATACCTACAAAGAAAATATCAAAGAGAAAAAATA
Organism: Mormoops blainvillei; assembly: GCA_004026545.1. Lineage (NCBI taxonomy): Eukaryota > Metazoa > Chordata > Mammalia > Chiroptera > Mormoopidae > Mormoops > Mormoops blainvillei. Next base: position 81,466 of record PVJD01000959.1, read on the forward strand.
AGGTAGAACTTCCAGTTGAATATTTTGCAATTAAATCACTCAAAACTAATCTTCATGTAGAAACTTTATTCAAACAAGGTGTATTAACCCATGGATTATGCCAATCATAAAAGTTGTGGTTATTTATATAATACACAAAAAAATTGCAGGCCAAAAAATATCATGCTAAGACCAGCTAAAATCACCAAACTGTCCCTCGACTCCTCTCTCCTCTCTAAGCTGGTTCTCGGGAAGGTTTTGAAGGCTGATGCACTGGACTTTTATGTAAATAATTAGTAAAGATTATTAACCTATAGTCTTTCTCAGAGTTATCTGTTCAAAAGAAGGATGTCAAAAACAGCCATTCTCAATGGGAAAGGGCAAAGTGGGGCAGTTACACACAATTTTCCATTTTGAACATTTTCAAAATGGAAAAATGCCTGCCCAGTTCCTAGGAAGTATCAAAATAGTAGAGGTTGGAATGGTCAAGGTAGCCAGTATTCTCCTGGACATGTGAACTGTCAGTCCTCATTTAATGCTGATAGGATCTTGGAAACTATAACCTTAAGAGAAACGGTGTAGAATGAAACCAATTTTACCATAGGCTAACTGTTGGAAACAAGATTTAAGTTTTATGGCACATTTCTGGTCACAAAAACATCACCAAACTTCTAAATAAAGACCCCAAATACTTCTAATATTACATACTGAAGTAACAATGAGCTATACATACATTTAAGAAAGATTAATAAAAACAAGTAAAATCATTATTTCCTAACTCACTCATCCCAGTGCAGGGTCACAGTGGCAGAAGCCCATCCTGGTAGCTGAGGGTGCAGGCAGGCCCCACCCTGGACAGGACGCCCTTCTGTCACAGGCACATCACACATCTCACGCTCACACAGATGGGACAGTGTAGACACGTGCACAGCTCGGGGATGTGGGAGGAAACCGGAGTCTCCAGAGAAAACCTTCATAGATGAGAACGTGCAAACCCCAAAGAGCCAGGAATCAATTTTTTTTCCCATCAACATTATAATGAAATGATGTTGAACAAAACAACATTATTTGAGAACCTGTGGTATATGGAAAAAGTTCTCCTGCTGATTCTAGTATTTCTTCCTAAATTCTTGTTAGCTTTGAGAGAAGTTTGCCATTAGGTAAAAGAGTTGCAGAGAAAATTTGCCTGGAGGAGAGATTTTTGTTATTGTATAATTTCAAAACTGCCTAGGTCAACTGCAGTTACTGCAACTTCCTTTTAGTTAATCTTTAGCATCATACCATATACTGCATGCTACTGTTCTCCTGCAACAGAACTATTACAATAATGTCCTTTCAACTTTATATCTTAAAGTCCGATAAATCAAATTTTTAGAGAAAACTGGTGGCAACTGGAAATAGAGCAGAAGTTTTTATAACAGATTTTTCTCCAACCAACTTGCCAAATTAACAAGTGCTCTCCATTCCTTTTGCCTCCCAATATTTTTGTATGAAAATTTTCAAATGTATAGAGACTTTGAAAGAATTTACAGTGAACATCTGTAAACCAGTAGACTCTACCATGAACATTAACTAGCATTACCAATCCAACGACCAATCCATTGGTCAGCGTTGTTTTGCTGTACTTCATCACACATGATAAACTACAGTAGCCTGCTTCAATTTTTTTTTAAAGATTTTATTTATTTATTTTTAGAGAGAGGAAGGGAGAGAGAAAGAGAGGGAGAGAAATATCCATGTGTGGTTGCCTCTCACGTGCCCCCACCTTGGGACCTGGCCTGCAACCCAGGCATGTGTCCTGACTGGAATTGATCAACACTCTTTTAATTTTTTATTTTGTGAGTTAAAATTTACATGTTACACAGTGGACAAATCTTACAGTATACCATGTGATGAGTTTTGACTGATGCATAAACCTTAGCAATGGAAACCCATATCAAGGTATAGAACCACCTCCACGGGCCCCTTTCTACTTACTCTCAACTACCCAGAGGAAAGCACTTTCCTGAGATTTTTTTTTTCCCTATCACAGATAAGTAACCCATATAGTAATATGTGTGCTTTGGTGTGAGGATTCCTTCACTTAGCTGAATGCTCCTGAGTTTCATCCAGATAGTTTGTCCTCTGTAATGCTTAACAGTAGCTGGTTTTATGACCATACTAGTTTGTTGCTCTTGATGGATGCCTGGGCTGTATCCAGTTTTTGGTTATTATGAAGAAAATTTATGAGTATTCTTGTATGTTTTTTCATGAACATTTATTTTTAGTTCTCTTGGTTAAATACCTATGATTAGAATTGCTGGGTCATAGAGGATGTGTATGTTTAGTTTTCAAAGAAGCTGCAAGAGTTCTTCCCAAAGCAGTTATATGAGTTACACTCCAGACAATGTGTGAGAGCTCCAACTGATGATGCTGACCACCTTTCACATGCTGAATGGCCATTCTGACTCTCATAAATTCAATTACGTGTATGCTAAGTCTTTTGATGTTGCCCCATGGGTCCCTGGTGCTATTAACTTTTTCCCAATTATTTTTTTCTCTTTTTTTCAAATGGGATCTACAAATTCAGTGACTTTTCCTTTTGTCCTTTCCATTCTGCAGTTATTCTGATCTAATAGATTGTAAAAAAATTATATATATATATATTTTCCATTCCAGAATTTCCATTTAGTTCTAATTTTAAGGTTTTTTTATCTGCTGAGATTTCCTAACTCTTCATTCATTTAAGCATAGTCTCCTTTACATTCCTGAACACAACTGCTTTTAAATCCTGGTCTCTGAATTCCAACAACTAGGTCATCTCAAGGTCGCTCTCAGTTGCTTGTCTTTTCTATTGAAAATGGGTCATGTTTTCCTGTTTTGTTCTGTTTGTACATTTCAATAAAATTTGGATTGTATCCTAGACACTGTGTATGTCATACTGGGGAGACTCTAGATTCTGTAATATGCTTCTGAAGAGTATTGATTTTGTTCTGCTTGTTTTAGCAAGCTATTTACTTATTTGGACTCAAACTGAAAACTCCTGGCTCTTGAGCAGCATTTTAATTCTTACTTCAGTTCTTTTAGCTTTAATTGGGCCGGGTATAGTGGTGTTCAGCCATGCATGTATAGTTTAGGGGTAAGGTAGAGATTTAAGTAACTTATACACACAATTTATAGCTCTTGCTTTCTGTTCTCTGAGACAGCTTCCTCACTTTCCTGTAGTGCTTACCCTATTCTTCAAGACTAAAAGATGCAGATTTTGTGGAGTTTTAGGTACCCTTGGACCTGCCTTCAGGCTAAAATCCATAAAAAAAGTGAGGAATTCACCCAAGTGCCATTTCTTCCAGAATCACTTACTAATGATCATTTCTCCAAGTGCTTTCATGTTTTTGTTTTTAACATTTAAAAAATTTTACATATTATTTAAGATTACGGTTGTTTTTTATAGGGGGTTGGCCTGATAAGAGCTTCTTCAGCCATTACTGTAAGAAAAACTGCCAGTACTTTTTCAAAAATACACTATGTTCTAGATAACTGAAAGCTTTCATGTAGGAGGTCATTCTTCCACATGCCTGCACACTTTAGGTCCTACTGGTTTGGTTGTATGCATAACCAGAATCATCTGGTTTATATAAGTTATATGTGTTATTGTAATTATATAATTTAAATAACTATAACATAAACCAATGGAATATTAAGGCAGAGACAGTTATTTGTCATTTCTCTGCAAACTACATTGAATAGTTTGAAAAGACTTACTAAAAGAAAGTTGCTAGCCCTGGCGGGTGTGAATGAGTGGACTGAGCACTGACCTGCAAACGGAAAGGTCACCGTTTCAATTCCTGGTCAGGGCACATACCTAGGTTGTCAGTCATTTCTCTCCTTCTCTTTCTCCCTCCCTTTTCCCTCTCTAAAAAATAAATAAGTAAAATCTTAAAAAAATAAAATAAAACTCCTAAATTTATTTTTTAAAAAGCTGCTAGAAATTTCCTGTGAAATTAAATGTAGTGAAGACAATTATAAAATGCAACAAAAAAATTACACAACTTTAGAAGGAATCCATATTCAAGATAATTTCACAAGAGTCATTAAGGTCTTGCTCTGCTCTAAAGATGTAGAAGCTTTGCAACTTGTAGGTAAGACATATGGGTAAGGCTTATGGCAGGAGAGACGATGTGGATCTTAAATCAGCAGATCCATTAAAAACAAAAACAACTGTACATCATAAGACTGATGATTACAAATATACCTGTGTGCTTAAATGAAATGAAAGTCTGGAATGGAACTGAGTAGTTTTGATACCTGTAATGCTCCATTTTTGCTGAAGGATGAAACACACTGCATGAGTCGACTGAGCTCTTCAGAAACTGCTTCCACTACCTTGGATAGGACCCGAGGCACCAATTCCTTGGAAATAGTGAACACCTGAAAGGTTTAAAATAAGGAGAAATGGTGCATTATGGGGACTTGTCCTGACTTTAATTTGTAAAATGCAAAGGAATGCACAAAAAAGTCGGGAAAAAGACCACCATAAAAATCATAAATTAGCCTTTTTCTCCTTTTCCAGTTACTTGTATCTCTTAGGAACATTTAATGACAGCTTACCTCTGCGTGTACTGCAATTATATTCACCAATGCTTCTTTCAAATAGTTTCTGACACCTGAAATTAAGATGGGGGAGGGAAAAGGTATTTAATGGAAACACAAGCTGCCTGTCCTTGCTGCTGGCGTCACTGTGCACAGTACTTCTGCCTCACAGTTGTCTAAGGAGAAACAGAAAGTAACACCACCACTGCCAATTTCCTTCTGAGAAACAAATGGTGAAAGGACTATTTTTATACAGGTTCTTTTTTTTTTTTTTAAGTTTAAGTTACTCAAGAGTTTTCTCTCATTATTTTTCCATTGTCATTGTTTATGTTCTCTGTGAAACTGTTGGTCAGCCTCCTCCAAAACTGAAATTTTAAATGTCCTTTGGTTTCTTCATATATATGTGTACACACACTCGACAAACCAAAAAATAAACAGAAGAATATGAATCAAAACTTATAAAACATGCTAAATAATGTAGCATTATACTGCCAAAGGTAAAAGTCAAATTATTATGCAGAATAACTACTCTGACCTTAAAAAATTTACTTTTGGGAGAAACTTCTGACAAAACCACATTCAATCTGATTCTGTAAAACATGTTAGGGACAGGACAAAGTACCAGGTTTCAGATGGTAAGAATTAATGAGCACTGCCTCACTCAGAAGCAGGCACACAGATTTAACGGTGTAGAAGTCTCAAGTCACATTATCTTGGATCCAATCCCAATTTCATAACCTACAAGCTGTAACTTTTGGCAAGAAGACTGCAAGCCCAGTTTTTTCTTCTATTAATAAAGTTAAGAACAGTAAGGCCTAAAGAAGATAATGCATGGGACTGATACTGGTACTCACAGGGTTCATCAACAGCTTTCACTGTAATGCAAGAAGAAAAGCACAAGAACAAAACGCTACTTTACTGTAACTCCAAACCTGCTTTGGAGCGGAACATTTCCGAATGCCTTCTTTCTAAATTAACTGCACGTACTGAGAGTTCCTTCTCTATAGAACAGGGAAATTTCTAGTGCACTGTAAAACTATGTGTATTAACAGTAATGGTGTTAAAGAAAATCTTTTCCCAAATGTCACTCAAGCTACTGATTACTGTAGGAAGTTGAGGTAAGTACTAGGAACTATAATCAACTTTTTGAATTGCCATTTACAGATTCTAAATATATCAGTAGCTTTTGCTTTCTGTCATATATGATGGTATATAAAAGAGGTATGCTGCTTTTCTTTTGGAGAGTAAATTTCATATATATATTTCTTTGAGATATGAAGGTTCAGGTGTTATTAATTATATTTTGCTTATGAAAAAACTGAGAAAGTTGACTGAAGAGTATTTAAATATAGTCCAGAAATTAGTTGATTCTTCCTGAAAAAAGATAATTGCAAGGAAACAAGTCTTATTTTGGAGGTAGGAGAAAATAATATAAGAGTCTATTATAAGTGGAAGTGAAGTAAACTAACTTGTGCTCAAGACCCAAAAAGCTTTCTTCCTGTAAGGAGAAAGCCATATCACAGAGATGTTCCTTGGACCGTTCACTGCTACAGTCATAGCATGTGGTTCACCTTGGCTTGACAGTCATGATCACCAAGGTCAATATGCCTCATCTTGTTCCCTGCTCCCTGGGCAGCTCTCCCAATGTCAGTGGAGGGAGGCAAGGAAGGACACTTTGGATCAACAGTCCAAGATCACTGTACTCAGGCCCAGAATCTTTAAACTGTAACCTTGTAGGAGACTAGCTTGTAAATACATACATATATAAAATATATAGTGACTAAAAATATAAGCACAAAAACACAATATAGGCCAGTGATGATCTAAGTAACTTAAGAATTTCAAGAGTCTCTACCCTCCATGAAAACCAGGGTCCTGTCAACGCTACTGTATAAACAGTGTCAGGAGTTTGGGTTCTAGCAATGAAGACCGAAAATATGAGGGCAGTTTTTAAGTTCTAAAATTCTTTAGTGTGAAGACAAGACTGAGGCCAGAGTGCTGACTAAAAAGCAAAAAATTAACCTTAGAATGAAATAAGACAATGTCACATGTTCAGTATGCTATAAACTCAACTCCCACTCTGACCCTGATAGGAAAAACATTTCCTGGCAAGAACCCATCAGACTAAGCGTTACTAATAAAACACCCTGTAAACGAGATAAACCTAAATTACTCAACACAATTCTAAAAACAAAGTTGTGAATAGTAGGAAAAATGCACAGGATGCTTTCAACCTGTAGAATCATATTTCTGTTGACAGAAAATTTGAAAAAATAAATCAATCTTCCTGTTTTATGTTACACTGACCACAGGATTTCATAAGGATAACATATTGGAAGAAGCACAGAACCTTAACCTTGGACAAGTAAAAAAGAAATTCTGAATTTCTTGGAAACCTTAGTTTTGTGAACAGAAAAAAGTGATATAACTGTCCCTCTGCCCCAAACAACGACAAACTGCTTCAAGGGGTAAGTGGTAAAGTTGGGAAAAGAGAAGGAAAAAATTTGTGGCTCCAAATTTTTTTGAGAGAAAAAGAGCTCCTAGTCAAGTCACAGTAACTCCTTAAAGGTTCAAAGAGATAGCATTAAATGGAACACATCTGAAAAATGCATGCTAGCTGAAGGAAAAGTTCGGTGAAATATAATTATAATTACTCCCAAAGTAATGCATATGCTGGTATTATAAAAACAAAAAAATTTTAAATATAAAAAGAAAATCATTGATTGCTTTTCTCCAAAAAGCTACCCATTGTGTTAAATACAAAAGGAAGTGTTTTGTATTGTCTATTGGTCTAAAATTGTTTTGTTCTAAGGGAATGTCTAAAAGTGCTCATTCGTTTAACATGAATTTGTTGAGATTCTACTCCCTCATGACCACTGCTAGGCATACATCAGAGGCAGTCAGGCATTAGGTCCTTCTAATACATAAGTATACCTTAATATAAGATCCCAAAGTGCTTAGTTATTTTTGCCTTAATTTACTGATGTTGACATATGTATCTGGTTGTACATAGAAATTAGTGCTAAATGGCTATAAGAAAGGGTTTTATATATTTAAAAAAATCTCTGTACTCCAGTTTAACTTGTAAACATTTACTTGCTACTTCTATTTTGTGACATCCTTAAAAGGTTACAGAATAGCATTGGGGGAGGGGTGGCAGTCAGGGCAAAGGTCCTAAAGACTAGAACAGAGTCATGTCTAGGGAGTGAGGGATGAAGGTTTATAAATATGAGAGAGATAAGATCTTTGCAGTCTTTCTAGTTAAGAATTTCAATTTCTTTCTTTCTTCACTCCTACAGCCAGTTATCTAATGAGAAACAAAGCCTGTAACAGACCCTGCTCACTAGCCTTCCTTCCCCAGCCTCTGCCCCGTATTCACTCAGGGGTCCACACTGAGACTTTAAGATGGTTTCTAACAAACTAAATGCAGATTAACCTTTTGGGTTTATCTGTTGAGTTATGTTTTACCATGTTGCTCCAAACCCAACTATTGGAGGATTGTCAGCTCTTTCAAAAATTTGTATCAAAAGAAGCCAGCAATAGTGGCAGGTGCCAGGGACTGCCTCGCTTGCTCCACACAGTACCAATGCCAAAAGAACCCCACCAAAACACAGCTGGCAGCAGGTTGCAATCTTCTTTTCAGTAGCTAAAGTGGCCATTTGCTCTTGTCTGACTAGGAAAAGAAAGTATAGAAAGCATGCCAAAAGAATGAAAATGCAAACACTCCAAGTTGAAAGAGAAGAGATTTGAGTTTGGGGAAGTGTAAAGTTGAGTCTTCCCTATGATTTCACTGACAGCTGAGCTATGCTTGACAGTCTCTCCCTTCAATGGAAGGGGTCAGATTTGGAAAGGAAGAGGTAGTAATAATACAAAGAAAGATGTTGCCTGAGAAAGATTCTGGAGCTGTCAGAGAAAGGCTACACATACATTTTGTTGTCAGAGTGGTTGAAGCCTTAAAGCAGACGGCGGAATGAAGAATGAGGTCAAAGGGACCATGGTCATGGCACTTAGGGCCAGGACCAGGACTTGATTTTGGTTACTGTTCTCAAAAGGTCCATGACTGTGACAAAGGGGCCATTTTGTAGTTAATTTGGGTGGTATGTGTTCCTTCTCTTCCCACTACTATATTCTAATTTTAATATTATTAACATTAAATGTTAATGACTGTTAGTTATTGAGGTAACAGAAAGAATATTCAATGGAAAGTCAGAAAACCTGGGATACAGGTCTGTCTTACCTATAAACTACCTATATGTCTTACCTATAAACTACCTATATGGCCTTAGACAAAAATCAGTTCGCTTTTTAGGAAACTGCCTACTATTTGCTAACAAAGCTATTATAAAAATGTAACATATGTTTATTCCTTGATTCTTCAAATGTCAGTTGTGTACATACTATTTGCTAGGTATTGCCAGGTGGTGGTGTGCAAAAGTGAGCAAAACAGATGTAACCCACCTGAGAGAGATGATCATTTAGTAGTAAGAAGCATTTTATAGATTACAAAGTAGTACACGTGCAAGGGGTAGACTCCCCCACAAAAAAACCCCAGAATTTTAAAAATTATGTATTTATTTTTACACGCTTTAATTTCAGTCAACTTCCAAGTACTCTCCATCTGATGCAATACACCTATCAAGACATTTTTTCCCACTGCTCAAAAGTTTACGAACTTGTCAATTTTGATGCCTTTTAAAGTTCTGCTGTTTTTTTATTTCACCTCTTCCACATCAGCAAAATGTTTGCTTTTTAGGACTTTTTTCATCCGGGAAAACAAGAAAAAAAAGAAGTCACTCGGGGAAAGATCAGGTGAATAGGGAGGGTGGAGCAGGGGTTTGTGCCATTTTCAGTCAAAAGCTTTGAACACTCAGCATGGTGTGGGTAGGTACGCTCATGTATATCAACCTTCATGAAATGGGCACAGGTTGAAAGTCTTCAAAAATAACTTCACTGAAGAAGAATGCAGCCACGTACAATAACACCAGCTGGTGCACCGATACAGATGGGTTCCTAGAACACACGCCTAGCAGGGAAAGCCTGTACTACACCTGCCTTCATATTTCAGGTACTAGTTTTTAAATAGACATAAATAGTTAGTAAAAGGTATGATGACTGGAAAAAAATACACTAATTTCCCTTTCTGAAACACATGGTGTAGAAGTCTATGCAATGTAACCCATCAAAACTGTCATCTTGCTGTGGCTGAGTGGTTCAGTTGTTTGAAGTGTCCACTGGTACACCAAAAGGCTGCAGGTTCAATCCCCGGCCAGACTACATACGGGAGGGGACTGATGTTTCTTTCTCTCTTTCTCCCTTTTCTCTCTAAAATCAATAAATATATCCTTGGGTGAGGATTAAAAACAAAGCAAGCAAACAAAAAATGCCTGTCACCTTGTCATCTAGCTGCAGCGTATCTGAATTGTAGGTGAAGTTCTTTCGAGGGGCACTAGGAATCTTGGGACAATTGAATGTGCATGAGAGCATGGCAACAGAAGACAGTCCAGATACAATATCAAATGTCACTATAATTGGAGAGACTTGTCTTTCATGGTACTCTTATTTTGCTGGTTTACACAAAGTTCTCTGGAAGCTGGAATTTTAGTGGAACTCTTTTGTCATACTGGTTTTGAAAAGAATGGTTAAAAACTACATACTGGGGAAGGCTAGGAAGGTTGGCTCTTATGGTGGCATCTGAGGAGTAGCCTGAATTAGAATTATACAGGGTGTGGCAAAAGTAGGTTTGCAGTTATGAGTACGCACAAGAGTTTATTCTTGCATTACTATTCAGTGATTGTGTTATTTTCCATAGGAACAACTATAAACCTACTTTCCCCCCATGTTCTGTGTGTTCACACACACACATATATATGTGAACAGAAGGCAGAAGCAGATGCTGACATCAAATATCCATGATAATTATAAATCAGTTACCTTTGGGCAAGTTTCTGAACGGCTATAGCTTGTTGCTTTCTCTTTATAAAACAGAGATAACATTTATTAAATGAAATATTTCTGAGTAGCTGATGATAGAAGGCAGCCATCAATGGAAGGCAGTGTCACTGGTAACACTCACTGACTTTCCCTTGTACTTCCAACGTGCTGCACTTAGCTCCCCTCTCATGTCCTCACTGCTGGGTCCCATTCCTCCTACTGCCACAACTTCCCATTTGTGTGACTACGTGATTAATCTCTCTCCCCTGGTAGACTATAAACTATAAGCACAAGAATCATCTCACTTACCTCATCTTTGTATCCTCAGTAACTGCCACAGTGGCTGGTCTGTAGCAGATGTTCAAAAATATTTACGAGTTAAGAAATGAAAGAAGGTAAAGACCATGTGTGTCTTGCTCGCTAGTAAGTTCCTAGGACTTAACCCTCTTACATGAATTGGTAAGTGACTGACTGAATGAAAAAATTTAATATATGTAGAATTCTATAATATATAATTCTGTATTTAAAGCATCCATTAAAAACAAATTGCTCAGTTTATGTTCAAAGGAGATATTCTCTGCTAAAGCATGCATCTTTCACTTCTCAGGATTTAAGAAAACAAAGAGTCCTTCTGAAGTAATTTTTCAGAATTCATTTGAAAAATACAATTTGAATTAAGAAAGTATAGCAGAATAAAATATTGCTGAGGCTAAATACATTTGTTTTCCAAATATGCCTTACTTTTCTAGCTATATACTTAAGCAAACAGTTTATTCCAAATAGTAAACCATTAAATATTTGCTGAATGCTCACTATGTGCTAGATACTTAGGCAAACACTCAGGTATATTAGAACACAGTGCACTCTCGGTTCATGAGTTAGGAAATCTAGGTTTTCATAGTGGTCCATAAATGCCAAATTTATGGTACTATTAGAGAAAGCTCTGTCAATGTGGAGAGTATGACCAGGAAAAATAAGGCAACTGACTTGCTCCTTGAAATTACAGACAGATGCTACATCATTACGGTGTAGTAATAAGTATTGCTTTTAAAAAGATTCTCCTTAGATAAACACCCACAACTTTCCATGTTATTTAGGCAAGGGAATGAGAACAGCTTCTAAACAATTAGAGTATATATCTCCTGTGCTCTCTGAATATGAAATTAGAATGTCATGATATTTGACCAAAAAAGTGTCCCCGCCCACGCAGTATCAATCTAGACTATCACTTAGCAATTAATCTAGTAGCCTAGTGTGGAAATTCCCCATGGAGAAAACAAAGCTCATCTCTGCTCTGAGCAAGAACCTGTAGGCTTCCTTTCGCAGGGTGGGCTTCCTGTAAGTGGGCCTACATACCACATACCATCTTCCCCAAGAAGATGGTCTTGTTTTTCATATACCAAAGCAGAAAAAGAGCCTTTTTTTCTTGTTGTATTTGTCAGTTTCTTCTTTTAATCTAATGAGGATGGCACTTGACTTTTGTAATTGACAGACTGTTAAAAATTACTGAGTGCTTGTTGTTATTACATGCCAGATTCTATTTCAGGTGGGGCTTCAGTAGTAGTGACAAAAAAGAGCAAACCCACAAAAAACAGAGTCCTTTTCCTCACAAGAGCTATATTCTAGTGGGAGACACCCAGATTCAAGAAAACGTGACCGTACTGTACATAGGAGAAGGTCTTTCACCTTCTCTAAAACAGCACAAGAAAGTAACTGCATGCAATAAAATTTGACAAACAATAAAACTCACAATGGCACAGAAAGGGGTTCTGTTTGATTAGAATCCTTAGCACCATTTGTGAAAAAAGTGGTTCCCTGATTTGCTGGAAAGATATAATGCCTAGTAATAATCCATAATAGATAAAGTGTAACAGATAATGTACAGTGTGTATGCCATGACTTGGTTGTCAATCTTAGTTGGAAAATCGGTTAATTTATTGGGGCTTCAGGTTAAAACTGGTATACAGGCAAATTTGATTCTTCTTACAATTAATAATTTGGACAAATTGCTAGGGAGACATTAAAGAACCGAATAGTGAACACTATGGATTGATCATGACTTTATTCTTGATTAATTTTTTATTTTGAAAAAACTGTGCATTCATTGAAAAGAATCAACATAACATCGAATTGTAAGTTTCCATAATAACAAAATAAAAGTCCAGTAAACTTCTCCTTCATCTTCTCCCTAGTTTGTTGTGTACTTTTCCAATATATTTATTTGCTGTATGTTTACACTACACATTCTCTTCCTGAAACTTGCTTAATTCATTCCATAATATATCACAAAAGTTCTTCCATGCCAGTGTACGCATAGCTACCTTATAATTTTCAATGGTTGCCTAGTATACTATAGTATGGTTGTACCGTATTTATTTATGCTCCTACTATATTTATTCTAAGTTACTCATTTTTATTATTCATTCTACTTATTTGTAATTTATTCTCCTACTGTTAGATAGTTATGTTGCCTTTCAGCGCGTACTACTATAAATAATGCTATAATGGACATCGATCCTTGTATTTATGGAATAATTTATGGAAGGTATCTTCCTAGAAGTAGAATGGCTGATTCAAAGGTTCTTAGTTTTGATTAGTTCTGCCAACCAGTCATTCAAAAGGCCATACAAAATGATATACCTGCTTCATGCTTTGTTTTTTAACTTGGATTCTCTAATTACTGTAATTAATAAGAACCATAAAACATGTATGCACCTCCTCAGCTATGATGACAAAACTTTCAATTAAAACACTAAAGAAAATTAAGCTAAATACAAAGGACAAAGGAAATTTACTAAAAGTTACATAAGACATATTTAACCTGACTGTGTAAAGGCTGTCTGAAAAAGAGCTGAGAGAAAGAACACTGTGCAATTACAGAAAATAACTGCCATACAATTTGAACCTATACCAAGAAGGTAAACTTTTCCATGAAGCATTTCCTGTCATAACTGGACAGACTCCTTTAAACACAGACAGATTTCAAGGTATGCTGCCTAATGTTGTTTTGAAACATGATACTCTTCAGTCAATAGTATAAAAAAAAAATCAAACTTTGGAAACTCTGGAGATACTACTTACATTATAAACCACATTTCCTGTTTTTAACCCCTGTGCCCTAAATCAGTTATCAGTCCTAGTCTACAGATATAAATAGATTGAAAAAATACTATAAATATCCCACAATGTACTTTTTTTTGGTCAAACTGAAACACAACATGAAAGAACTATGGGGTATTATTTTTTCAAGTAAATTATCTATTCAATTACACTGTGAAGACACATTATTGAAATTACTGCCTATTAAACACAAAGTAACTAGAAACTGTTGAATATTGCCAGGCAGATAGAAAGGCCTAAATATTCTGCAACAAAAATAGCTTTTGTTGGAATAAGGCATTTTGAGTCCCAGGTCTTCATGTTTTAGTTTACTAATTCTTAAATTGATGACGTTTCCTAAATTGATAAATGTCTTTTGCCATATAGGGGATTTTTTAAATGAATACGCAAGGAAAGGATACCCTTCATATGTAGCATATGAGTGAATCACTTCACCCTCTACAGTTTTCTACTTTCTTCCTCAGGATCTTTTTTAGGAAGAGGAGGGAGGGGGACTTTAATTAATGTGATCTTCTAGTTTTCAAATTAGAAGAAAACTTTCTTCTATGAAAATAAAAAACACTGTTAGCAGTGAAAATAACAGTAAAATGATTTCATGGCTTATTTTTTTCCATTTATAAGAAAGGATTACATATACAAGCATTTATTTGGCATTCATATGCTTCACAGACAGCTTTCAAGACTGAATATGGATGGGCAACAGAATCTAACCTCTCCTTTTAACTTCAAAGTTAAATTCTGATGTGTAAAACAGAACTATGCTTATACTAACTAAACTATTACAGACTACTTTACACATTTAGCATAGAATATGAGTTTCATTTGAAACTCGATACACTTAATTTTAGACTTAAAGGTAAAAATTAATTAAACTGATAAACTCATTGAAACTCACTGTTTCAATTCAGTCATTTTCATTAGAAAGCGACTTCAACTAGAAAAGTGAAAATGACAAGAAAATGGGATGCAGTCTTATATGCAAATGAATATATGTTTCATAATATGAGGCATCACCACATTTATATGTAGTATTTCATAAACTGGTCTGTAATAATTACTCAATTTTCAAAATCTCAATTGATCTTTTAGACTGAGTACTGACTGATTGTTTTAAAAAATAATAATGACTACAATTAAATCAAAAGCAATAAATGCTTAGGTTAGAATCCTGGATCCCCTGTTTAGCTGTGTGGCTCAGTGATGAAATGGGCTACCACACAAAGTGCTCCACCACTGTGTGGCCCACTGCAGATAGTATGCAAATGCCTGGAAGTACTATTTTATGGAGCCACTATTGCATCCCTATCATTGGAATCATTACTGTGGAGCATAGCAAAAAGTAATACGGTATGGTCCCTATTCCCAATATATGATTCCACATATAACTTAAGAAATAAAATCCAATTATATGTTTTAGCCGTTAACCTAAAGACCTTGAAATAAAAAACAATTGAGTTGAAATAAAATTGAAGACAGAAATAAATATGAAAAGCTAATAGCTAACCTGGAGTTTAAGGTCTCATTTACATAAAAGTAAATCTTTCAAAAATCTTTTAGAAGCCAAATTTTGACTACTAAAACCTGCTGGGAATCATATAACTGAAGAAAGCAGCAGCATGGCAAGCTAGAAAGAGCTTGAGCTGTGGCATCTGGGTCTGAGTCCATGACTTGGCTAAGTTGTTTATGTACACTAGCCTGCACTTCTACTTTGTGATACCAGCTTTAAAATTTATTGTAAGTATTACCAGCAACAAAGACACAGAAGCTCAATCTCAATGGTAGCAAGGAAAAGGAGCAGGAGCGGTAGTTAACAATGACTTGTTTCATGGATAGGATGTTGTTTCTTTGACTCTTTGTAACAAAATCTTCATTCTAGTATCTGATTTCTAAGTTATTTTTTCTCTTGGAGGCTTTATTAACAATTACGCCCCTGCTTTGGTATCAATGCTTGCTTTTACCACTCTACCAAATTTGTTTCTTAGGGCCCCAGTACAGTTTTGTGCAGACGCTTTATCCAAAAATAAAAGCAGCTCCTTTACTCTTACTAGTATCTTTATCATTCATTACAATAACCTTTATAACTCTGCCACACTTTGAAATGATGCAGCATAAGCCACTATCTGTCTGGGAAAAGGTCAAGCTAGACATACACACTCTTCTTTGGCTAAGCCACCCCTTGTTTCTTCAGCTGGGGTAGGCCCTTGCTCAGGGAAGGTGACAGCTCTGCTTGTTTTCCAGCTAGTGAGCTGAACTTTGGACAAAGAAGGGCACAAAGTACCCTTTTAATACAACTATTTAGAAAATATTAGGATATGCAAAATTACACAGTATTGTTTATTCATTCTGGTCTGATCCATTTCTGATGGCCCATACACTTCTCTGGTAAGAGTGACAAAGTTAGAATCTGGAGACAGAAGAACTGGGCTGAAGGCCTAGTTCCAGTACTCGGAAGAAGTCACAGCTTTTTCTAATTCTCCAAATTTTAAAAATCTGTCAAGTGGAGAAAATTATACCTTACCCCAGTAGGGTTGTTGTGAGGATACAATGCAATAATATATATAAAAATAACTGTTAAACTGTAAAATATTTAAAAATAGACCAAAATGAAGTAATTTTAACAAATTTATCAAGCTTTCCATATGAGTCAAACAAACTGATGTTTGGTATTTTATTTTCAATGCTAGAAGCTTAAAAAATG
This sequence comes from Mormoops blainvillei, assembly GCA_004026545.1. Classification (NCBI taxonomy): domain Eukaryota; kingdom Metazoa; phylum Chordata; class Mammalia; order Chiroptera; family Mormoopidae; genus Mormoops; species Mormoops blainvillei. The sequence continues at coordinate 97,763 of PVJD01000959.1, forward strand.
CAAAAAATGGGCCAACCCTACAACTCCATGTTTTCATTCACACTGTTATGACTTGAATGCTGTATCACCAGGTTCTCTCTCATTCACAGCTTCTGAAGCAATGTACAGATGGGGCATCACCTACACTTCGACAGGCAGCTGAAAACATTAGTACTACCTGTATGAAACCTTATCAGGAGAAAAGGTTAAGACTTAGAATAATTCTCCAATTGGGAAACCATTCATTCACTTATTAAAGCATCCATTTGTTCAAACATATGTTGAGAATCCATTATGTAAAGGGACTTCCTATGGTGGGGGCCCCAGAGGTGACTAAGGCATGGAGTCTGTCATTAAGAGAAACAGTCTAATACAGTAGTCTTCAAACTTTTTTGATTATGCAAGTAATGGGTAAAAGAATTTTAAGCCATCTGATACATGTATTTTTGTATGTAAATATATATGGTTACAGTATATGATATATAATTTCTAATTTATAGATCAGTGCCATTAGAATAACAGATACATATTATAAATATATAATATATAAACTTATAGGACACATAAGTTATACATACATGTATATTATGTATTTCATGACTTATAAATAAAAAATCAGAAAAGGAAGCAACAAAAAAATAAAAATTGTTTTATTAATTTGAATAAGCTAGGTTATGATAAAATTTTTTTAAAAACCCTAAAATACCAGCAGGTTAAGATAACAGCAAATGTACTTCTTGCTCATGAGATATGTCCAGTGGGGGGGTCAAGGGGTCACTGTGATCATTCACAGATCTCAGCCTACAGAGGTTACCAAAAGCTCCTGTAAGCACATAGCAGGGGAGAAAAAGCAAGAAAAACCATGGCTCACACTCAAGGCTCTGGCTCGGTCATCTACACTATTTGCACAGGGCCATGTCTGACCTCAATAGGTAAAGCAGTACAGTCCTCTCCCAGGGAGAAAAATGGGGACTAGATTCTACTACAATTTTTTTTTATAAGTTTTACATTTAACAGTATAAAAAGTTTTTCTGAGTTAAAATCACGATGATTTGAAGGTTTGAATCTAAGTTAACTTTATTTAGATACTTGGATTTAGTGGCTTTCACAGCTGAAAATACTAGTACTTTACAAAGTTTTACACAAAGACGTGCATTTGGAAAAAGTTGTCTGTACTTACTAAATCATAATACATACTCTGTTGTCAAGATTTTTAAGTTTGAGAAGATGGTGGCCAAGCAGGCAGAAGCTGAGTCCACTTGCTCTTGCCTTCAGCTCGGACGCTCAGCTGATCTCCTGACAAATGAACTGAACATTCAATGGAATCTTAGCTGATATGAAATTTGGAAGCCAAGGAGAACAGAAGATGCTTTACAATGGGTGATAAGGAGACTTTATAGGTGGAAGGGGAAATACCTCATGTATGATGCCTGAAGCCACGGAGAGCTGGTCAGAGATTGCAGCTTTGTGACTCCCTCCCCTCCCAGGGCAAGGCCGGGAGTGACTTGGATACACAAAGTTGGGGAGATCCAGGCTCTACACACACACACACACACACACACACACACACACACACACACACACACACACACACACACCCCCCCGAGCAGTGCGCCCATAGCTGCCGCAGCAATCGCCAACCGGGAGAACGCCAGAGAGAGAGGGGGACTCTACCTGTACCTGGGTCACGTGGAGGTAGGCCACGTCCAGCTGCGACTGTGAGAGACTTTTGGTTTTTTGGAGAGTTTGGTGTGTGTATGGAAAACCGGACAGTGACTCAGTACCACAGTGGGTGTGCCCGGAAAGACTTTTGAGGGCGCTGAAGCATACTGGGCAGGGACCCTGTGCTCAGCTGCCCTGCCAGTAAAAGGAAAAGATTAAGAGTGTGGTTTGCTCTCACTGGTTATAGTTGGGCAGAGTGATCAGAAAGATGCACAGCAAAGGGACTTCTCAGCCTCAGCCCAGCCCAGCTAGTAGGCCAGAGGCTATGCAGAGAGGAGAGTTGGGGGCTGTGTCTGATGCGAGGGCAGTGGGTTGGGAACTGGATGGGTAAGAGTTGAGCAGCTGAGATTATTTGAAACCAGGCAGTCCCCTTCCCCAGACAGAAATCAAACCTCCTACGAGGGAAGGAAGCACACTGCCCCCACCTCCTGCAGGGTTGCAAGCACCACAGCATCCAACAGGGAAGCTCTGCAAAACAGGGCTTTATCCGCAAGAGAAAGAGAGAAAGAGAAACACTTAAGGGCCCATTTTGAACTTCTCTCAGGGAGACAAAATACACTGTTCCTAGGGCCCTATTCCACTGAAGTCAGCAAAGCAGGGAGATCAGAAATCAGTGTAACAAGGGGGAATCAGGGCCCCACCCAGCCTCAGCTAGCACACAGAGCTGCCATCAGCACCAAGAAGGAAAGAGCTGACCCTCTTACACAGATTGCCACCCCCCCCCCCTTGAAATGGACAGCTAGTTCATTAGAAACTACATATTACTGGAAATAAGCTGGGACAGATCAAGATGGATAGTGCAAGGACAGGGTGAACACACCCACAATTTCCCAGAAGATGGAACAGTGTCTCCCAGGAGAGACCTAGGGGTCCCACCCTCCCAATCACAATAGAAGCCCCCTCTACAGGCAGGTGAAGGTGATACAGGCGATGCTGCCAGAAGTTGGACGATCTACCACTGACCCTTGGGCTGATAAAAAGCTGGAGGTGGATCCAGAAAGAGAAGACAGAAGGTAAACACCAAACACTTCTGAGACAAATTCTACTTCGTTCTTCTTCAGAATTTGCGTTATTTTTTCTCTCACATAGACTCTTTAATATTTCTTCTTTTGTTTCAATTGTATTCCACCTAATCCACTATTCTTTGTCTTTTATTTCTTAATCTTATTCTTTTTATTTTAAAGTTTATTTTAATTTCAAATCTTACATTGTACCCTTCCCTTATCTTACTACATTTTGCCTTATTCCTGATCTTTCTTATTTTCATGGAAAATTCTACTTTCCCCCAAGCTACACCTTGTTCCTATTCTTTACTATTTCTCCTCCTTCTATCCTCTCAAAATCAGTCTTTGTTCCTTTGTTCTGCTCACATCCTTTTCCCCTTCTTATAACATTCTTATTTTCTTCCCACCTTTACAAATTGTGGCTCATGTGGCGTAAGTATCATGGTTATTGCTGTTCTTCTTCAACTGTATTCCTATTTGTTCACGATTTTTTAAAATTTCAAATCTCACAGGTCACTCTCTCCCTGTCTCACTCCATTTTGCCTTCCTCCCGCCCTTGCTTATTTAAGTTTGGAATTTTATTTTTCTCCTTTCTTAGCCTGGATTCTATTCCTTACTCTTATTATTTCACCTCCCTCAATCCTCCCAAAATCATTTTCCTTTACTGTAGATACCTCATATTTTCTTTTCTCTTTCATATAATATTCTTATTCTCTTTCTATCTTTACTAATTTTTGCTCAGCTGTTGTTGTTACTGACCCTGTTGTGGTTTTTCTGAAATTATGTTCCCTTTGGTTCACTAGTTTTTAAATTTTATTTCAAGAATCATATACTCTTCCTTTTCTTATTCCATTTTGCCATTGCCCTTCCCTGTTTTATTTGCATTTTAAATTTTATTTTCTCCCTTTCTTTGCCTTGTTTCTATCCCCTACTCTTATTATTTCTCCTCCCTCTTCCCACTCAAAATTATTTTTCTCTCCTTTAGTCATCTCATATACACTCTTTCCTATCTTATAATATTCTTACTCTCTCCACCTTTATTAATCTTTGCTCAATTGCTGTTGATATTGCTGATGTGGTGGGGGAGTATTTTTGCTGGCCTGGGTTTGGTTTTCCCGGTAGTATTGCTTTGTTAACCAAACCTAGAGCATCCAGAACAGGAGATCAAAGTGAATACACCACTGAGTCCCACAGAATTTCCACCACAGAAGTCCACCCCACTGAGACAGGCAGGCAAAGCAGAGCAACCTGAGACAAAGAAACAAACAAAAGGAGTCACCTAAAATGGGGAGACAAAGAAATAACCCCCAATTGAAAGGAAAGGAGGAATCCCCAGAAAAAGAGCTAAATGAAACTCGGGAAAGCAATCTATTAGGCATAGAATTCAAAGCAATGGTTATAAGTATGCGCAAAGAACTCAGTGAGAACTACAAGGAAATTTATGGGAATTACAAGGAACTTAGTGGGAACCACAGAAACATGAAAGAGGGCATAGACACTATGAATAAGAACCAGGAAGCAATGAAGAATACAATATCTGAAATGAAAAAATACAGTAAGAGGAATTAAAAGCAGGCTAGATGAAGCAGAGGTACGAATCAGCGAGTTGAAAGATAAGGTAGAAAGAAATGCCCAGTCAGAGCAGCAAAACAAAAAAAGACTCAAAAAGAACACCGATAGTTTAAGGAAGCTTCAGGACAACATGAAATGTAACAACATTTACATCACAGGAATATCAGAAGGGGCAAGGGATAGAAAACCAGTTCGAAAAAGTAATGACAGAAAACTTCCCTAACATGGTGAGGGAAAAAGTCACACGAGTTCAGGAAGCACAGAGGGGCCCAATCAAGATGAACTCAGAAGCCTACTCCAAGACACATCATCATTAAAATGGCAAATTTTAAAGACAAAGAGAGAATCTTAAAGACAGCAAGGGAGAAACAGCTAGTAACATACAAGGGAGCTCCCATAAGGCTATCACCTGATTTCTCAACAGAAACACAACAAGTTGGAAGGGAATGACACAAAATATTCCAGGTAATGAAAAGCGAGGACCTAAAACCTAGACTACACTAACCAGCAAGGCTCTCATTTAAAATGGAAGGTGAAATAAGGAGGTTCCCAGGAAAAAGAAGGCTAAAAGAATAAAACTCCACCAAACCAGCATTGAAAGGAATCCTAAAGGGACTGCTATAAGAATGAGAAGAATGGGGTCAGAGGAGGAACACAGGTTCAGAAAAAATGACAATGAATAAGTGGCTATCATTAATAACCTTAAATATAAATGGATTAAATGCTCTAATCACAAGACATAGGGTAGCTGAATGGATAAGAAAACATGACCTGCATATAGGTTGTCTATGAGAGACCCATCTCAGAACAAAAGATTGATATGGGCTGAAAATGAAGGTATTGAAAAAAATATTCCATGCAAATGGACATGAAAAAAAAAAGCTGCGGTAGAAATTCTTATATGTGACAAAACAGACTTCAAAACAAAGGCCATACAAGACAAAAAAAGATCACTACATAATACTTAAGGGAGGAGTGCAACAGGAGGATATAACCCTGGTAAACATATATGCATCCAACCTAGCAGCTGCTAAATATACATAGAGAATATCTTGGAGGATTTCAAGAAAGCTCTGGAGAACAACACAGCCATCGTAGGGGATTTTAATAACACGCTGTCAACACAGATCTTCCCAACATAGAATCAACAAGGATACTGTGGCACTGAACGACACTATGGACTTGATATACACAGAACCTTTCACCCCAAAGAAGCAAAATATACATTCTTTTCAAATGCACATAGAATGTTTTCAAAGACAGAACACATGGTAGGACACAAAACAAGCCTCAACAAATTCAAGAAAACTGAAATCATATCAAGCATGTGCTCAGATCACAATGGGTTGAAACTAGAAACCAACCTCAAGGCAAAAAGGCTCAAAAACATTCAAATACATGGAGACTGAATAACATGTCATTAAATCATGAATGGGTCAACAAGGAGATGAAAGAAGAAATAAAAATGTATCAGGAAACAAATGAAAATAAACACACAACTACCCAAAACCTATGGGAAAGTGATGGCAGTACTGAGAGGAAAGTTCACAGCAATACAGGCCTACCTAAAGAAGACAGAAAAATTTCAAATAAATAACCTAACCTTACATCTACAAAAACTACAGGAACAACAACAAACAAAGCCCAGAGCGAGTAGAAGGAAGGAAATAATCAAGATCTGAGCAAAATTAAATGACATAGAGACTAAAAGAACAATTCAAAGGATCAATAAATCCAGGAGCTGGTTCTTTGAAAAGATAAACAAAATTGACAAACCTTTAACCAGACTCATCTGGAAAAAAAGAGACAGTACCCAAATAAATAAAATCAGAAATAAAAGAGAAGTTACAACTGATACCACAGAAATATGAAGGATTGTTAAATTACTATGAATAACCATACACCAAGAAAATGGACAACCTGGGCAAAATAGACAGATTTCTAGAAACATATAATGTTCCAAAACCAGATTAAGAAGAAGCAGAAAGCCTGAATAGGCCTATAACAACTAGTGAAATCAAATCAATAATCAAAAAACTCCCGGCACACAAAAGTCCTAGACTGGATGGCTTTACATATGAATTTTAGCAAACATTTAAGGAAGGAGAACTAACACCTATCCTTAAACTATTCTAAAAAATTCAAGAAGAGGGAAGACTCCCAAACTCTTTTTATGATGTGAGTATCATCCTAATTCCAAAACCAAGTAAAGATACAACAAAGAAAGAAAACTACAGGCCACTGTCGCTGATGAACATAGATACTAAAATCCTTATCAAAATATTGGCAATCCAGATTTAGCAATACATTAAAAAGCTCTTACACAATGATCAGGTGGGATTCATGCTGGGGATGCAAAGATGGTACAATTGGCAAATCAATAAACATAATATGCCACATAAACAAAATGAAGGACAAAATTTACATGATCATATCAACAGATGCTGAGAAAGCATTTGATAAAATCCAGCTCTGATTTATGAAACAATCAGCAAAGTGGGAATAGAGGGAGCATACCACAACATAATAAAAGCCATCTGCAAGAAATCTACAACCAGCATTATACTCAACAGGCAAAAACTAAAATCTTTCCCCTAAAGATCAGGAACAAGACAAGGGTGTCTGCTTTTACCACTCTTATTCAACTTGGTACTGGAAGTTCTAGCCACAGAGATCAGACAAGAAAAAGAAATAAAAAGCATCCGAATTGGGAAGGCAGAAGTAAAACTGTTATTATTCACAGACAACATGATAGTATACACAGAAAACCCTAAAGTCTCCATGAAAAAACTACTCGACCTAGTAAGCGAGTGTGGCAAAATGGTGGGATACAAAGTAAATATTGTGAAATTGATGGCATTTTTGTACACCAACAAGGAAGTACCAGAAAGAGAAACTAGGGGGAAAAATCTCATTTACTAGAGCAACAAGAAAAATAAAGTACCTAGGAATAAATTTAACCAAGGAGGTAACAGACCTGTACTTGAAAACTAGAGAATACTGAAAAAGAAATGAAGGAAGCTACAAATAAATGGAAGCATATACCTTGTTCATGGATTGGAAGAATCAACATCATTAAAATATCCATTCCTTCCAAAGCAACCTATAGATTCAAAGTGGTTCCTATTAAAATACTAATGGCACAGTTCAGATATCTAGAACAAATATTTCAAAAATTTATATGAAACCCAAAACCACCCTGAATAGCCTCAGCAATCTCGAGAAAGAACAAAGGAGGCGGGATCACAACCTGATATCAAACTATATTGCAGGGCCACTGCAATCAAAACAGTCTGGTACTGGCATAAGAATACACAGATCAATGGAACCAAATAGAGAACCCAGAAATAAACCCATGTCTCCATGGTCAATTAACATTTGACAAGGGAAGCATGAGCATACAACAGAGTAAAAACAGCCTCTTCAATAAATGGTGTTGGGAGAACTGGACTGGTACATGCAAAAAAAATGAAATTAGACCACCAACTTACACCATATACCAAAATAAACTCAAGATGGATAATTATCTACTTAAATATAAGCGATGACACAATAAAAGTCTTAGAGGAAAACATAGGCAGGAAAATTTCAGATATCCCATGTACCAATATTTTTGCTGATCTATCTTCTAGGGCAAGGGCACTAAAGGAAAAAATAAATAAATAAATGGGACTACATCAAATTAAAAACTTCTGCACGGTGAAAGAAACCGTCATCAAAATGAAAAGTGAACCGACCATATGGGAGAACACACTTGCCAATGATACCTTGGACAAAGGTTGGATCCCCAAAATATATAAAGAACTCATACAACTCAATGCCAGGAAGGCAAACAATCCAATTTATAAATGGGCAAAGGACCTGAACAGACACTTCTGCAAGGAGGACATACAGATGGCCCATAGAATATATGAAAAGATGCTCAACATCACTAGTCATCAGAGAGATGCAAATTAAAACCACAATGAGATATTACCTCACACCTGTCAGAATGACTATCATCAATAAATCAACAAACAACAAGTGCTGGTAAGGATGCGGAGAAAAGGGAATCCTAGTGCACTGTTGGTGGGAATGCAGACTGGTGCAGCCACTGTGGAAAACAGTATGGAATATCCTCAAAAAACTAAAAATGGGACTGCCCTTTCACCCAGTGATTCCACTGCTGGGATTGTACTCTAAGAATTCTGAGATACCAGTTCAAAAGAACTTACGCATCCCTATGTTCCTAGCAGCAAAATTTATAATAGCCAAGTGCTGGAAACAGCCTAAATGCCCATCAGTAAATGAGCAGATCAAAAAACTGTGGTACATTTACACAATGGGATACCATGGGGCAAAAAGAAAAAGGGAATGCCTACGTTTTGCAACAGCATGGCTGGCACTGGAAAGTATCATGCTAAGTGATGTAAGCCAGTCGGTGAAAGACAAATACCATATGATCTCACCTATAAGAGGAATCTAATGAACAAAATAAACTAATGAACAAAATAGAACCACAGGCATGGAAACGTGGAACAGACTGACAGTGACCAGATGGGAGAGTCCATGGGGTAATGGTGGAAAGAAGGGGAAGGAATTAGTCAAAGAGAATGTATGAATGACCCATGGAGATGGACAACAGTGTGGGAATTGACTGTGGTAGTGGGGCTGGGAGGGGTGGAGGAGAGCAAAGAGGGAAAAATTGGGACAACTGTAATAGAATATCAATAAAAACAAAGAATTTTAAGTTTAGATATAGTTTTCCCCTCTCTCTTAAAATTAAGTATAACTTACAGATAGCAAAATACATGTTATGTGTATAAACTGATGATTTTTAATATTTATATACACCATTTGCCCACCATCCAGATCAAGATGTAGACTATTTATTTCCATCACCCCAGCAGATTCTCTTGTATTCCTTCCCAGTCAATACTACTATCTGCAAAGTAACCACCATTCTGACGTCTGTCTCCATTGATCAGTATGCTGGTTTTCGTATAAATATAATAATGAACTCATACAGAAACAGACAGTATTTATTCTTTTGGATCTGGCTTCTTCCTCTCAACATTACATCTGTGAGAACCATTTAGGTGATTGCATATAGAAGAGTCCAGTCGTACTCACTGCTATACAGAATTTTACTACTACTGTACTGCAATTTATGTATTTTGTCTACTAGTTTGGATATCTGAGTTGTTTCCAATTTTTAACTCTATCAAATAGTTGCTATGAATATTGTTGTGCATATCTTCTGGTGGGCATAAACACTCATTTCTCTTAGGTAATATACTGAAATAGAATTGGTTCATTGCAAAAATATGTATTTATTTTTAGTGGGAACTGTCTGTTTTCCAACAAGGAGGGAAAAGCAGGAATGTAAGCCCTATCAAAAGCACTTTTCTGTTAACATTACTTTATATACTTTTATATATATTACTTTATATACTTTATATATACATTACTTTATATATTCAGTCTTTCTGAATATGGGCCCATGTGTCTAAAAGTAAAACTTGCTGTAGTTTAAAAAAGAAAGAAAGAGAGAGAGAGAGAGAGAGAGAGAGAGAGGTGGGGGGGAGGGAGGGGAGAGACAGAGAGAGAGAGAGAGAGAGAGAGAAGAAAGAAAAGGATTTCCTTAGCAGAAAATTAAAAAAAAAAAAAAAAAAAGCTACGGCACAAAACCAGAATCAAGACAAGAGAGTCCAAAAAATATACACCAATTTTTCTTTTTCATTAATATAACCCATCCATAGAATATAAGAATATTAATTTCTTTCACATCCATCATACTTAAAGTCCCTGAAGGTAAATATTTGTGATTTCGTAAACCTATTATTAAACTCTTTCAGTACATAAACTTGCCAAAAGTGATATTCATTCTACATATAACTCTTAAAGTCCCTGTTACTGTAATCATAGGCTGTCACACCATCTGTAATTAGAAATGACAGTAATTTCAAAAATGAAAAATGGGTTTTCAAATATATCATACCTATGAATTTACTTTGGTTGACACTCATACATTTTGATTGTTATTTTGGATATTATCAGAAAATTGAAGTAAATTTATCCAAAGGAAAATCTATATCCCAAGTAAATATCCTGTGAAATATAAAGATTTTATTAACATTATCTTTAGTTTGCTTTATTAAGGTCTCTTGCTGCAATCACTTAAGATCTAGCCCCAAACTGAGTTCTGGATTCAAACTCTACTATTGGACTGTTTATTAAATATAGAATTTTCCACATTAATGAACTTGCTCATAAGTGATAAAACTGAGAGAGAAAAAAGTTCCAGTTTTGTCAACCAAATAGTTCTCTGTGGCCTTAGATAACCTTTACCTGGGCCTTGGTTTCCTTAGCCATTAAGGGAAGAAAGTGTCTACTGTGGACTCCCAAGAAATAAGGTAATAAAGATAACAAAAAATAAAAAATATCTTGTGATCACCTTTAAAAATATGAGGCAACCAACTCATTCTGAAAACTGCTAAATAAAGAATCCAACATGTACCCTGCCTTTCCTGTAAAAACTGTATTTCATAGTAACCAAACAGTTGATGAATTTTTTTATTTTCTTATTTAGTGTTCCAGCTAACAATCATTAGTTTGCAATCCCTGAAACAGAAGAGATTATGGCACCAATTACATATAGTACTAAAGCCATTAGATAAATGGTTATGATAAACTTTAAAGGGTGGATCAAGCTGATACCACTTATATTCGATTTCAATTTTAACATCACAAAAAGAGAGGCAAGCAAACACTATGTACTTCTTGGTAGTAGTAAACAAAATGAAAACAAAACCAAACCCTAAAACTGATAAAGTTGCTTTATTAATCACATATTTATAGGAAACGGAGGAACATGTTAAATGACGCCATGAAGAAGCAATCTGAAAAGCCCAGGAAGTGAGAATACAGAACAAACAACCTGATCTACTCAACAAATAAGCTGAGGATGGAACCCTACAAAAAAAATAAATAAATAAAATAATTAATAATAATGAGACATATCAACCAAAAGCAAAATGTAGACCAGGGTTATCCAACCTTTTGGCATCTCTGGGCCACATTGGAAGAAAAAGAGTTGTCTTGGGTCACACATTAAATACAGTGTGACATGTAATCACAAAAAAAAATCACATAATGTTTTAAGTAAATTTACAATTTTGTGTTGGGCTGCATTCACAGCCATCCTGGGATGCATGCGGCCTACGGGTTGCAGGTTGGACACCCCTGATGTAGACCTTTGTTAAATCCTAATTTGAATAAACTGTCTGAAAAGCTTTAATGAGAATTTTTGACACTGACTGGATATTTGATGAAATTAAGGAATTACTGTTAATTTTTTCCAGATCTGATAAAAGTTTATGGTTATGGTTTTAAAAAAATAAGCCTTTGTCTGATCTGTGTATGGATGAAATGATCTAATGTCTGGGATTTACTTCAATATTATATCCCAGAAGTAGTGGGGAGGAGAGGCGGGGTACAAATAAAACAAGATTGGTTATGAGCTCATAATTACTGAAGCTAGCCAATAGGTCAATCAAGATTTGTTTCGCTATTCTATTTCAATATGTCTGAAAATGTCCAAAAAAAAAGTTTAAAAATGACTTTGACTATTTATTTGCACAACCGTGCCTTAGCTTACCCTGATGCCAAATAGCATAGTTTACAGCTACCAATTTAATACATAATAAAATAAGTACTTTAACAGATAAGGCATGCAAGAAAATATGTAGGCTACAGGTCATTTGAAAGTTAAATTTCACACTGAAGACCATTAGAGCCAAAATTTAGCTTTATTGAAAAATGCTTGGCAGACAAAGAAATTATAACCAAATGTCCAAAGCATTGTACAAATGGTTTTGCAGCACTGACTCTAATACATTAAACTGCTTATAAAAAAGGAGAAAATGTCTGGGGAAAAAAGAAAGTGAGGTGAAACTTTAAAAAAGATTATTATGGTTTTCTGACAGACTTCTGGTCAAGATGGAGACATAGACAGACACACTTCACCTCCTTGCACAACTACAGAGAGACTCACAACTAAGTCTCAAATAAAAAACACCCAGAACTGTCAGAAAATCGAACTGCTGGAGTTCAACAATCAATAATTTAAAGAAGCCACAACCATCCAGATAGGTAGGAGGGGCAGAAGCTCAGAACAGGGCGGAGAAGTGAGGAGACATAGTGTGGTACAGAGAGGCAGCGGCAGAACAGGCGTGGGTGACCCCACGTTAATGTGTGGTGGATAAAATTCGGGAGGGATACCTTGAGGGCAAGCAATCCCAGCCCCAGGCCAGACCGCAGAGCCCAGGGTTCTAACGCTGGGAAATAAAAGCCTCATAACTTCTGGCTATAAGAACCAGTGAGGGTTGGGGTGGCAGAAGAAGCTGCTGGATTTTCAGGAAATGTCACTTAAAGGGCCCGCATGGCCTTAAAACATATACAAACCCACCTGCTCTGGGATTTAATTCCTAGGCAACAGCTGGAAGGGCTCTAGTCACATAGGGGGTATGGGTGAAGTGACTGGAAATGGGACGAGTGCCAGGTAAACCCCCAGAAGCCAGGCTGTGGCACTGTCCCCTCTCCAAGCCCTCCCCTGACACAGCGCCACAAAGTGGTGAAGCAAGTTGCATCACCCTCATGTTTATTGAAGGCTCCATCCCACACAATTTACTGGTGCCCTTTACAGGAGTCAAAGCAGCTCTACCTAATACACAGACACAAACACAGGGCAGATGCCAAATTGAGGAGACAAAGAAATATGGTCCAAATGAAAGAACACAACAAAACCCCAGAAAAAAGAACTAAACAAAACAGAGACAGTCAACTTATCAGATGCAGAATTCAAAACATGGTGATCAAGATACTCAAAAAACTCATTGAGTATAGCAACAACATAAAGGAAGAAATAAAGCTTACACTAAGCGAAATAAAGAAAATCTTCCGGGAACCAACAGTGAAGGGAAGGAAACCGGGGTTCTAATCAATGACTTGGAACATAAGGAAGAAATAAACAAACAACCAGAACAGAAAGAAGAAACAAGAATTCTAAAAAATAAGGATAGTATAAAAAGACTCTGGAACATCTCCAAATGTGCCAACATCTGAATCATATGTCAGGAGAAGAGGAAGGGCAAGAAACTGAAAACTTATTTGAAAAAAATAGTGAAAAAAGACTTCCCTAATTTGGTGAAGGAAATAGCAATGTAAGTCCAGGAAGCACAGAGAGTTCCAAACAAGCTGGACTCAAAGAGGGCCACACCAAGACACATCATAATTAAAATGCCAAGGCTTAAAGATAAAGAGAGACTCTTAAAAGCAGCAAGAGAAAAGCAGTTACCTACAAGGGAGTTCCCACAAGACTATCAGCTGATTTCTGAAAAGAACTTTTGTAGGTAAGAAGGGACTGGCAAGGGTTATTTAGTGATGAAAAGCAAGGACCTACAACCAAGATTACTCTATCCAGCAAAGCTATCATTTAGAATTGAAAGGCAGATAAAGTGATTCCCAGACAAGGTAAAGCTAAAGGAATTCATTATCACCAAGCCAGTATTACATGAAATGTTAAAGGGACTTATTTAAGAAAAAGATCAAAATTATGAATATTAAGAAAGCAATAAATTCACAACTATCAACAACTAAATAAAAAAAAAAAAAAAAGAAGAGAACCACCAGAACAGGAACAGAATCATAGGTATGGAGATCATTTGGAGGGTTATCAGCTGGGGGCGGGGAATGAGGGAAAAGGTGCAGGGATTAAGAAGCATAATTAGTAGGAACAAAATAGACAGGGGGATGTTAAGAATAGTATAGGAATGGGAGAAGCCAAAGAACTTATGTGCATGACCCATGGACATGACCTAAGGGGGCGGGGGCGGACTGCTCAAGGGAATGTGGGTACTGGGCAGAGGGAAGCAAAGAGAGAAAAACTGGGACAACTATAATAACTTAATCAACAAAGTATACTTTAAAAAAAGATTATTATGATTTATATTTTTAGAAAATATAAAATTGCTTTTCTCTTACACATAGATCAAATACAAGTTTATTAAAATCTACTTCATAATACCTTTTAAATGAAATTAATAAAAATAGTCCAAGGAATTCTAAAAACTACTTTTTCAGAGTTCAGTAAAGGAAAAGATTGATTTAGACTTCTCTCTTCAAAGATGAAGTACACTCAGATGGCATCTGTTTTGATCAAAAGCAGAAGTAATAAACTGCCGAGCTACTTCATGACTAGAATGAAGAAAACCTGTGAACGATGGCTCATAAGAGAAATTAGCCACTTCACTGTGTTACCACTTACGTTCCAAATTCAGAGAACAGATTTTTAAATGTCCAACAATAGCACCAGGAATATGATATTCATAAAATTCTGTCAGGCTCAAAGATCCTTCAGAATAATTTTGGAAAGGTGAAATTACATTTAAGAGATATTTGATGTTACATGTATTCTGTAATATTCTAATTATTTCTAAATGGGTAGTTCACATGCTATTTTTGGTAACTGTATATTGTTATTTATACTGTGTTAACTGTTATTTATCAACCAAAGTTCTCTTCTTTGACATTAATGGATTAAAAAAAGATAATTCAATCTGACATTCTGTTGAAAATATCTATTACTTTTAAAAACTAAACTGCAAGTTGGTATTTTAGTTGATGTTTATTTTTCCCTATCATCTCTGGCTGGTGTAGCTTATGCCAAACAGTTTCTCATTAATCAGTCAACTCACTGAATAAATCTATCGCCAAATGCTTACTAAGAGCCAGGCACCATTTAGGAACCGTGGAGAGAGAGAAGAGAAACAATGTGAAAGACATGGAGAAAGAGGAGAGTTGATGGCACACGGCCTCTAAGAGAGTAGTAAAGATGGGATTGGGAAGCAGGTGCAATTAGCCCTGGAGAGGTCAAGGAAGGAACAATGTGTACACATGCAGCTGAAGTCATAAACACAACCGAGAGACAACTGAAAGTGAGGGAGGTACCGATATTGGATTCTGTCACCCACCCAGAAAACCTAAGTTGGATGTAGAGTGAAAAACACGTCGAGTCTATTTCTAATTTTATAAATTGTCTTTAAAACTGATCCTTAAATTGTTGGCAGAGGTATTTTATTTGTAATAGATATTAATATTCAGATGCTGAAATAATCTGCTTCTTACACAACATTTTATTTGCTGAAATCAGCTCATATCTTTTGCCTGCATGTCTAGAGCTAGCTATGTCTTGCTGAAAGTTTGTTTTGTTTTTAATAAGGGGAATAGTGTCTCTCCTATATTCTGGTTTTTGTGAGTGAGATCTCCCCTGCAACACTCTTGGCCTCTTGTCCCGCTCCCTATTCCTCTCCTACAGAGGTGGAACACGGACATTAATTCACCTTCAGCTGCTTTGAGCAAATCTATTAAACTGAGCACAGGAGTTTGGTCTCTTTCTTCTCTCCTTTCCACCCTAGGCCCATGTAAGGCAGTAACCCAGGCAAATATATTTGCTCTGCAGTCTCAGGTTTTCCCTTTGGTGGCCTGTTTCAAGATGGAGGCTAGAGGCTACGAAACCATATGGCTCTTACATCTGAACCATTCTCCAGTACCAGCTTTGTCATCTATTCACTCTACTGTCTTATTCTTTGATTGGTTTGAAACTTGGCCAGAGAAGAGGGAAGAGGGCTGTTATTCACTGATTCCCCATTCCCAAAGATTCAAAGACTGTGTTTTCCTGTCTTTTCTTCCACTTAGGTTTAGATATTGATGAGATGTGGGTCCCTTTTTGTCACTCCTCTGTAATGCCAAACATTACTACTAATCAGTAATGATTCAGAAGGCAATACAGCAACAGCCCTATGTAGACTCTGTATCAGAGCTCAAAGTGCCTTTTAGTAAACTTGCCCAAAAATTTCAGAAAAAGATTTTCCCTAGGGGTAAAGTTTAACAACTGATGAGCTGAATGTTTAAATAGGAGGTGCTGATTTTATAATATAAAGGGCACGCAGCCTATCCACCTCTTCAGAGTCTTCACGCAGAAGTGCAGTAGCTCACTGAAATATAATGATCTAGTTAAAATTGCAAAATAGTATTAGAAGTGCTGGGAAAAACCATACAAAAACCAATCCAGATACTTTTCACATGGCAGTGGAAATATATTTTCCCTAGGTAAATACAAAAAAAAGAAACAAAGATAACTTAAAAGAAAATAACACAATTATGTAGTCAAGCAGCACCGAAGTTGTTTTACAGATTTTCCCCTCTAAAAACCAAGTGGATTTTAATTTTAAAGGCAGGGGTGGGGGCATGGAGGGTGAGCATGTTAAGGGGTTCAAGAAGATGCAGGTTTTAAAAATAAATAAATATAAAATTATAAGAGAATACATATCCATTTAGGGATTTAACTTTTTTTTTTTTTGCCACCTAATGCTATTTTTCACCAAAACACCTGCCTTCACACATACATATCCAAAAAGACACACCACTGATACAGATTAATAGTTTTAGGAGTTCCTCTAAGCAAGTGCTCATTTTAAAGACATTCCAGAGCACGAAGAACATTAGTTGGTACACTTTTGAGTTTATTGCCCTAATTTTCCCTCCGTATATAGGTTTTCAATTCTCAGAGTAGGACACATGATATTGAAGGAGACTGTAAGTGCTTTCTAACTTCAGATCCTTTATCACAACGATTTCATCTCATACACCAGCTTCTCTATCTAGATTTTGAACTTGAAAATCAGGAACAACTTTGAAAACTTGTAGAGTACCTTATATGTAACACACCTGATAATAGTTGCTGAATTTATGAATGAAAAGAAAATGTATTTTCCATCTGTACATTAGGTAAGTATTTTATGGACTTTTGAGTACAGAGATTAACAGACTCATTTCACTTTTTTAGCCTAGTCTCCGCGTGTCAAATACATACATATCCATATCTGTAAATTCAACTTAGACTAAGATTAAATAGGGCAACAAATATAGTTTTCTTTGGCCAGTGCACAAAGTATAAATAGGTCCTTCAAAATTTACTGGTGACAAATGCTAACTTATATGCTTGAAGCACCATTCTAAATTCCTTTAGAAGAATATACTACTTCAAATGCAAAAATATCTGTAATTTTTTTCCACTGAGTTTATATCTGTAATAAAGTATTGTTATCTGAAGGTAATGTGAGTTGGTAGTCTGTTTGTGGTGGCGTGCAAAGCTGATCAGAAATTAAGACTCTGCAATAAAAGTTTCGTCTAAACCTTTAACAAAAACTGGAAACTAAAGCTAAAGAGAACTTGAAGTTTAAATTAAACAGAGGGGATAACTTTGCACATGGTTTTATTTTTTATTGAGAGAAAAATAAAATCAGTATCTGCTCACTGGAAGGAAAAATTCTTCTACTTATTTACAATTAAGTGTGGGGAAAGAACTTAGATGCAGTGATGATTGTATTTATGTTGGTGTCATCTTGTGACACATTAGTATGGTTCCTGCCTCAGACACAGTCAGCAGAGTCACCCAGTGATTGCCAAAGCAGATCCAACCAGGCAACTTACAGATGTTAGAGGTCCAGAAAAATCTAGTCTAAATTGAAAATTTGCTTTCTTAGTTTTAATGTTTCTTAGTTTAATGTTTCAGCAATGTCTGAGCAGTGATGTACACTAAAGTAAGTGAACTAAAATAATTAATTTTTCCCTTTCATTTCTAAACATACATGAGAGAGTCAATTCCTGCTCTGGAAAGCAATTTTCCATACTTAATTTTAAATTTAGTTACTTTTCTAGCAAAAAGGAAAAAAATATATACTGCTGAATGAAATGTGAAAATGCTTCTCTGGCAATTCTCCCCAATTGAAAATATATCTACTATATCTAATAATGCTGTTACCTATCCACAGTTCATCATAAATGAAATCTAGCCGATCTCTCCTCTAACCCCATACAAGCTCACAATCCACTCATCTTACTACCTCAAAACTTTGGCAATGGTTTCCCTGTCACATCTCCTAAGCCACAACCATATCGACTTGCCATCATCATATTAATAATTTTCCCTTAAAACATCACTTCAAGTACATTACTTAGTTGTTTTTTTTGTTGTTTTTTTTTAAAAACCACCAGGGACTCAGAATGTCCTACCATATTAACTTTCCCAAATTCTACTTGTTCCTAAAAATAACCTATCAATACGATGGCAAGTCTAATTATTCTAGCTAATAGTAGCAGTCTCAGAGTCAGCAAGTCTTGAGGCCATTCAGATCAAGCAAGAGTCCCTGATAACGACCAGATGTTGGCTGGTCGTCATCAATGTGAAAACTGGCACCACAGAAAATATATTTCTTAGGAGGCTGACCATAGTTAGAAAACTCTAACTCTAACTGCTACCTATTTGAAAGTAATTCTAATAATCTACGTAGATATACAAAATTAATTTTGTTTTGTTTTTTTGTTTGTTTTCTTAATCAGGTACTTGAAGAGAGCCATTGGATGTTCTTAATCCTTTATCCAGGTTAAAAGTCTGTTCTGACAATCATTTCTCACACAGCCTGGTTTTAAGCCTACATAATGACTCCGGGACACAAGAATCTGCACCTCTTTCTAGACACTACATTTTTATACTGTTAGCTATCATTTCACTGGCTGTTTTGAGACAGCCATGTCACAGAGCACTTAGGACTATAAATACCTAAAATCTTTAGAACATATGTATTTGGCTCTTGCTGAGCTGTTATCTCTTCCCTCTGTTAAACTATGTCATTCCTACAGCTTCCATTATACAATTTACATGCATGACTTTTTTAGTTTCCAATTACATCTATTTTTTGTTTGCTCTTTTATAGTAACTAAATTTTTACTGTATGACTTAAACATTTTTCACTCACTGAATTTCTTAGGTAAAACTTACATACAGCAAATGCACAGATCTTAAGTGTACAATTTGATGAGGTTTGATAAAGTATGTAACTGTACCCACTACAACATTCATGATATGGAACATTTTCAAGGCTCCTGAACAGCTCTCATGCCACCTCTCTGTCAATCCCCAACATCCCCATAGGCAACAAGCATCCTGGTTTCTGGCACCACAGATGACTTAGCCTGTCCTTCAAGTTAACTGAAATGGAATCCTCCCTATATTATGTACCCTTTTCTTTTTGGCTTTTTTTCACTTAAACATGATTATTTCTGAAATCTATCCACATTGCTAGGTAACAATACCAAGATGAGTGGCACTCCATTGCATGGATACTGTTGTACAGTCTGAATATACTACGACTTTCATACATTCTCCTCTTGATGGATAGCTAGGTTGTTTCCAGTTTTTGCCTATTATGAACAAAGTTGTGATGGCGCACTGCATAAGTCTATTTGCTCATTTATTTTTCATTTCTCTTAGGAAATTGCCTGGAAGTGGAATTGGTGGGTCCTGGGGTAGATTTATGTTTAATTTTATAAGAAGCTTTTTCCAAAGTGGCTACACCATTTTACAGGTTATTTGCCATGCACGAGAATTCCAGTTGCTCTACATCCCTGTGAACATAAAGTAGTACAGTCTGTCCCTTCGACTTTAACTGTTCTGGTAGGTTTGAAGGAGTATCTCATTTTTTTTCCCTTGCATTCTCCAATAACAAATAATGTTGCATACCTTTCATTTATTGGACATTTACATGTCTTCTGCGGTGAAATGATTTCTCATCTATTTATCAACTTGTTCCACTACATCCATTGAGAAGCTTGCCTTTCTCTATGGAAATGTTGTGGTGACTTTGTCAAAAATTAACTATGTACGTATGGGTCTATTTTAATATTTTCTATTCTGTTTCACGGATCAGTTTGTCTATCTAATACCATATTATCTCTATTCCAGTAGCTTTAAAAAGTTGTTAAGTCACTTAGTGTGAGACGACTTTCATATTGTTAAGATTGTTTTAGATACTTAAAGTCCTTAATTTTTTCTAAACAAATTTTAGAATCTTCTTGCAATTCCTACAGATAAATCCTATTGAGGTCTTGATTGTGAATGTACTGATTCTATGGATCAATTTGGAAGAACTAACTTAACAATGCTGAGGCTTCCAAAAGGAAAACACGGCATATGACTCATTTACTTAGGTTTAAATTTCATTCAGCAATAATCTTCAGTTTTCAGTGAAGAGACCTTAAATGTCTTTTATTCCATTTATTCCTAACTGTGTATGTTTTAATACAAATGGAATTTTTAAAAGTTTATTTTCAATTTTTTGCTGTATATTGTTCTATTTTAAGTACAATTGATTTTTGTATATTGATTCTGTATCCTAAGATCTTAGAGTAGTTTTGTAGATTCCTTAGGATTTTCTAAATAAACAATGACAATGTCTTGGAGTAAAAACACTTCTACTTGTTTTGTATTATTTTTTCAATCTTGTTTTTCTTGCTTTATTACAACATCTATGACCGCCAGTGTAATACTGAATAGAAGTGGTTAGTAAACATCCTCAATTCCTTTCTATGCTTTGAAACAAGTATTCCATATTTCATCATCTTATAATATTAGCTGTAGAATTTTTGTCAACCTTTTAATCAGGTTTAGGAAGTTTCCTTCTATTTCTAGTTGGCTAAGAGTTTTTATCATAAATGAATGTTTATGATAAATGTTAAGTGATTTCTTTGCACTATATCATTTTCTTCTTTCTAAGGCTGTTAATATAGTGATAGATTTTCAAATGTTTTACTAACCATGCATACCTGAGATAAACCCTAGTTGGTCATAATGTACTAGTACTCCAAGGTACAGATAATACTGCTTCATCTGATTCACTACATAAATTTGCTAAAAATTTTTTTCTTCCGTGTTCATGAAGGATACACTGGTCTGTAATTTTCTCTCCTTGTAATGCCCTTCTCAGATTTTTGGTTTGGGGTTATGAGGGCTTTATAAAACGAGACTGGACATGTTTGCTCCACCTATATTTTCTGATAAAGTTTGTATAAAATTGGTATTATTTCTTCCTTAAGTGCTTCCTAAAATTCACTAGTAAAACCATCTGGACTTGGGGTTTTCTACAAAGAAAGGTTTTTCATTGTGAATTCAACTTAATTTTTCTCACATCAAACAAATGATTATATTTTAAAAAAATTAAAAACAAAAACAAAAAAACCCCCCAAGGTTTGCCTTTTATATTTACCCACATATTCACCATTTCCAGTGCTTTCATTTCTTCCTTTAGATGGTAAGTTTCCACCACCTGTTACTTTCTTCGAGGCATTCCTTAACAGTATTTATAGCACCACTCTGACTTTCTGCTGAAGGAGTAATCACCAGGTGCTGCAGACTGGAGAGAGCCCGCAGGTAAAAGGTACACCTAGAAACATCTTGGCCAGCAGATTCACCTCCTTCAGGGTTTGAAGCATTTCTTCTAGTTTGTTTTCTAGGGTGCTTCAGTGCTTCAAATACTTGTTTTTGATATTTTGTGCAGAGTTTACCATTTTTAACTGTGGGAGGGTTAGCCTAACACACCGTTTCTGGAAACCAGAATTCCTCTGAAGTTTACGTTTTTGATTTGGTGGTAGTACTGATTAATGTGTGCTAAATTTTTAAGTGTGCTAAATTTTGTTACTAATGTTAGGATATTCCATCACAGGCTTACACAAAAGCATTACAGAAACTTGTAAGTATAACGTAAGTGTAAGATGGGGCTAGATAAGCTAACCTCAGCAGATTTATCTTCATAAATTTGGCTAAGGTAGTTTTTACCCCTCCATTTTCAACTGGCTAATAAAATGATAAACACCGTTAAAAAAACCTTATTGCAATAACTAGAGACCTCTATCTAGACTAATATTAAGACGCTCTGGCTATAATTATTTCAGCAATGTTAATTCTATAAGCGTGTCAAAAAAACTGTCAAATGACTTGATGAAATATAGATTTATTTGGTGTCACTTTTTTGGACTGTGAAAGAAAGGGTGTGTATATGAAGAAAATAAATTACTTTTTTTTTTCATGAGTATGATGACTATGGATAGTTTCCCTTCATTTTTTAAAGATAAAAATTTATTTTTAAAAATAAAGATGTATGCTTTTTGCAAATATTCAAACACAAAATTTTGAAGTAGAAAATTAAAGTTTTCTGAAATTCTATTTCCCACCCCTTGTCAAGGTACTTTTGTACATGAAAAAGTGCACGTACTATAAATGATATAGCTTTTAAAAATGAGAGGATAAGTGCATGTGTGTTTGTGTGTATCAATCTCATCCACTGTACAGGATGCACAGTATTTAATTAAATATATCATAATTTGTTTAACTTATTAATGAGCATTTCAGTTTTTTTAGATTTTGCTTATATAAAACAATGCTTCAATAAACATCAATGTACATATTTCTTTGTTTACTTCTGACATTTTTCTTAAGATAAAGTCTTAGAATTCCTAAGTAAATTATATATGCATATACATGCATGCACATACACACATATACATATATGTATGTGTTTCTGTATAGTTGTGCCAACTTACACTCCTAGAAAAATGATGGGGAAAAAATTATGGCATAGTTTGTTTCTTGGTACCTTTGCCAAAAAGCAAGTATTATCAAGCTTTTTAACATTTGCTAACTAGAGCGGTTTTTAAAATGTCAATTTAATGGAATTTTAATTTGCACTCTTTGAGTACTGATGAATTTTAATATCTTTTTATGATTACTGGCCACTTTATTTCTTTTATGAATTTCATGATGTGTGCCCTTCTACCAGGTTATCTGTCTTTTTCTTAAAAGATTTTTTTTAATCCTCATCCAAGGACATGCTTATTGATTTTCAGAGGGAGGGAGGGAAAAAGAGGGAAAGAAACACTGACATGGGAGAGAAAGAGTGACTGGTTGCTTCTTGTGTGCGCACCTACCAGGGACCTAACCCTCAACCTAGGTATGTGTCCTGACTAGAAATTGAACCTGGGACCTTTCAGTTTATAGGACAATGCTCTGACCAAGTGAGCCACACTGTCTGGGGCATAATACATTTTTAATGGAGGTTATGGACTCTTTGTCTACCATAACAACACAGTGCGTTTTAAGTAGGGTCTGCTGTATTTGAACTCTGAACCTCAGCTCCACCACTTCCTAGCTATGTGATCTTCGGCGACTTATTTACTCTCTTCTGTGCTCAATGGTTTCATCTAAAAAATGAGGATAAAAATATCACTTCTTGAGGTGCTGAGGATTAAACCATGTGATCTATGTAAAGTCCTCTTCCAGGTACACAGTGCACACTGAATAAATGATAACTACATTACCATGTATGTACATAGTAACAAATACGTGTATATGGAAACATGTATAAAGTAATGTGTTATGTGTATAAATGCATACATACATATAACATATACAGTTTATTATTTTAAAAGGTCCACAATTTTAATCATCCATTTGCTCAAAGAGCAACATCAAGTTTTGAGTTGTCCACTTTCTGGAAAATCAAATAAAAATACTATTCTCCTTTCTCCACTTTTCTAACATCTCTCTGTTTTCTGGAAATGCTAAACTGGCCTGAGCTTTTAATTACTTAAGTTACAAGATGCATGAGGTCACATATTATGAAGTGGCTCTTAAGAGTTCTAATGGTGAAAATGTCTAAATGATTCTGAGGTAGAGATCTAATGTAAAATAAAGGTTCTCTTGAATAGAATAAGCACAGACTTAAGAGCTGTGCATCTGCCTTTCTCCCCATTGTCAGATTTACATTTTCTCTTCCTTCACTTTGTTTGAACATGTTCCCCCAACACATCATGCAGCAGTAACACTGTATTTCTAATAACTCTTGCTCACTGATGAAACTGAGCACTATGGGGTCTGAGATCTGACATATTATTGATTATGGGAAATTATTTTGCTTTGGATTATATATATCATATATAAGCAATCAACTATTTATGTGTCCATATTTTTAGAATGGCACTGTATTTATTCATCATGAATTATAAGTCTTCCCTCCCCCTTATAATTTCAATGACTACAATTAATATAAAAGCATTTTGAATTAAAAATCATTGAAGTACTTTACCTACATAAAAGTGGTTAAGTTAAAACTCATTTATTAAATATATTTAAGGAATATACCTCTCAGAAAAAAAGTTAAAACCAATTTTAAGTAAAAAGTTGAAGGATTATCTTTATTTAAATATTTATTAAATATGTTTTAAAGACTAGAACAACTATGTGTATTTGTAAATGGAGACTAATATATTCTTAAATTTAGTTAAAACTTATCAAATGCAAATACTCAAGAGTTCTTAATAACTGTGGATAATAGAACAATTAAACAGTCAGGTGACTAAGAACTAACCAGAATAACCTTTCCTGACATACATACAAATATAGAGGTGACAACAATTTAAATATCCAACTCTCAGGTTAAAAAAGTATGGCTATGGCTTTAATGATATCTCTTCCTGAATCGTGAAATTAATCAACTGGATTTTTAAATTACTACATTTAGTATTAGAAACTAAATTTACTAACTTAAGCAATAAGTAATCAGCTACCTATATGATTTACAAAATTCAGTTTTTGGAGACAAAAACTCTGAAGATAACACTACGTAGTTAACTGAAATTATTTTGGAAGATTAATATTCAAACTATTTTGGCTGTTCACTTTACCTGAGGTGTCAAGTCAACTTTAAACAAACTAAAAATCACTATATAACTATGCAAGACTGAGGTTCAGTTAGTGATCACAAAGTCAAAAGTACACAAAAAATAGAACTAAATACAGTTTACAAAAGTGAAATGAATACTGACAACATCTGTTTTTGGAAACTGAGAAAGAGTAAATGAATTGCTGATATCATAGTGCCATGTGCCTTCTGCTCATGAAATCATGTTTATCTTAAAAAGAAAAAAAAAACTAGGTAAAAAAGCCATACCACTTAATGTCACAGAGCCAGCAGAATCTTCATTTTGCTTATAAAATTATCCAGAGGAAACCACTGTTACTCACATCAATGTGATGTACTAGTTCAATTTCATGGCTAAGAGAATATGAAGATATCCTCACTGAGGTTTTGTCCTAGGGTCCACCATGGTGTAACAACAGCCTCTGAAGTACTGTGACTCACGGTGCCCCTCCAGGGAGGAGAAAATCTCATTCACTGCTGTTTTTCAAAGACATTCCTTAAATAAGTGAGCTGATAAGAAAGAAAGCCTGCATCCTCCTCCTTCGGGAATGCTGTCATTGCCAGGGCAGGTCTTCAGAATACGCTGAAGACTCCGAACTGTGTGTTAGGAAAAGTGGCAAGGCAGAGACTGTGGAAGGAAAAAAGAGAGCCTTCCTCTGCATCACTCACAAGTAAATTGTGTTTCTCAGCAACGCTCAGACTTTAAATGGAGACATATATGAACAACTGTTTCTGGGGATGGCTACCTAGTGACCAAGTCTTGTTTGTTGCAGTAATCATTAAACATACAGGAAACAGGCAGTAGCTGTGTCATGGCTTTGCCTATTCTCACAGAAACGTCACAAGTAATTTGATGACCTTGAACTTATATACCAAAAAATTTAAGAATGTCAGAGCTAAGAGTTATGTTCAATACATGCTAATAACTGAAGAAAATATTAATTTTATCAAAGTTAAACTACTCTTGAACAGTATATTACTTTTTGCATGGCAAGGACATACAGAACTGCTTATGCGTTTCGTAGACATGATACTTATTTTTTAATTCAAAAGCAATTGTTTAAAATTTAGAGAGTACACAAAGCTACCTTATGAGAATTCACAGGACATAAGAAAATGAGTGTTAATATGCTCATTTTAATTCAATTTAATTTAACAAATATGAATATTCACTGTGTAGTCTTTATCAAAAAGTGAACAAGACTAATAATGAAAATTAGGACATCATATTGTTTACTTTCCTATTAGAAAAAAATTTGAGAAAAATAACTGCAAAACTGTATCACAAAACTTGGCAGACAAAAAACTGAGGAATGACCTGAACATTTAGTAAAACACTATACTAATAAAATAAAAATAATCAAGAGAAAGCTGAGACTTGAAAGGATAGCAATAGAAGAATTAGGAAAGATCATTAAGAACAAGGACGTGTCATTAGAGGCCAACGCTAAGGTCACTCACACACTCCTATTTCAATTACTATGTACAGATGTGAAAATTGGGTAGTAAGGAAGGGAGATAGGAAAAAAGTTGATTTATATGGAATATGGTATTGGAGGGGAGCTCTGTGGATATGCTGGACTGCCAGAAAGATGAATGAGTGGGTCCTAGAGCAAATGAAGCCTGAAACATCACTGGAGACAAAAATGACAAAACTGAGTCTATTCTACTTTGGGCACATCATGAGAAGGCAGAGTTCTTTGGAAAAGACAATAGTGCTAGTGAAAAAAAAAAAGGCAGCAGGAAAAGATGACCAAATGTGAGATGGGATGACCCCATAAAAGAAGCTATAAGAACAAGACTACAGGAGCTGAGCAGGGCTGCTGAGGACAGAACATTGTGGACATCACTCATTCATAGGGTTTCCAGGCCTAGGAGTTGACTCAATGGTGTGTAACATATGTGTGTATTAGTAAACTACCCATATTCCTTCACTCTACATACACAGAGTATCTTTTGCACATTGAGACTGTGTTAAACACTGGGAGTATACACATGAAAAACACAGTCTCTGTACTAGGGAGACTGAGCACAGCAGAAGAGTGGTACCAGCAAGGCAATGATAACAGTACGTATGTGCAAGGGTGTACGAGGAACAAAAAAAAACACACTGCAGGAACACTGAAGATAAAGGGATACCAATCCACACTGGAGGCACGTGGGGAGGCGGGCAGGGAAAGCTTCCCAGAGGAATAATGACTGAGTATCAGGAAACACCAGAGTGCAGCGGGCATGGGCTTTTAGCACTGAAGTGGTTCTGACTGCCTGCTGCCTAGGAGTCAGGAGTGAGAGGCTGACAGTTGGAGTGTGAGAGATATAAAGGATAGTCGTGAGCAAGTATAAGCAGTAGCAATGCCTAAGAAGTTTAGGTTTTAGCTAAGGGGCAATGGGTCAACTTGGAAAGTTTTAAGTAGGGGAGTGACAGATACAATTTATATTTTAGAAAGATGAGCTTTCCAAAAAGGCGGAAGTGGACTTGAAACAGGCAAGACTAGATGCTGAGACTATGAAGAGACACTCAAATGTCCTGATAAAAAACAATGAGAAATAACAAGGGGCAGAATGGGAGGACGGACAAGAGAGCAGTAGTTAAAACTAGCTGTCTCATAAAACAGGAGGGGCAGGGAGGATATTGGTTGATGTCTCCATTCCTTCTCATTGAGTTAGGGTACAGCAGCAGAAAGAACTGATTTGGAGTTGATGAGAAAGAGAAAATGACAGGTTTGCTTTTGAACTTGCTAAGTTGAAGAGGCCTCAGGAATGTTCCAGCGGAGGTGTCTACCAGGAAGGTAGATAGAAAAGATCTGAAGCTCAGTGTAAAGAGATCAGGCTGCAGGCATATACGCTGGAAGCACCATTCAGTCTTATAGGAGTGGATGACTCAGAGAAAGTTTGAGGAAAGACCAATAATACAGAGAGACAGAGTCTTGGGAAAACCAGCAGTACGAGTACGAACAGGCAAAGAAACCATCCCATGAAGGAAACTGAGGGCCTGCAACTAGTGAGTTCAGAGAGGTCAAGGAAAGACAGCCTCAGGAAGAGGGCCCAACAATGAGAAAGCTACAAAGACATGGACTAGGGAAAGGAGTGCACCGATCAGATCCCCAACTATAACCTCAGAAGTGAGAATAGGTTCAGTGGAATGGCGTGAGAGCAGGCAGACTTTAGGAGTGAGAAGTCATCTGACAAGACAGGATAGATAGGACTAGCTTGGAATCTTTAAGAGATGACAAAGATGACTTTTTTAAAAGCTAGGTTGTAAACAGAAGAGTGATGGGGAGCTTAGTTATAAGAAGGGAATTGTGATTTATAGTTAGGGTCACCATGGTTGCAGGTTTCGTACCTAATGACCTAGGCATCCCCACCATTCCTTAACTCTCAGGAGATCATAAGTTGGTTACCATATGACAGTTAAAATTTAGAAGGTTATAATAAGCATTATATGATAATTATATGTAAGGCATTGAGCCAGATATTATGGGGACATAATGCTGAAATTGTATGCAAGGAGCTTAAAAATTTAGGATGTGCACAAATGTGTGCACACACATGACCTGCTGTAGAATGACTCTTTTACTTCTGAATATATGTATGGTGTTGGTAAACTTTTCCACAAATGTTTGTTATAGCAGGTGGGGCCTTTCTTTTCCCATGAGAAAATTTACATTCATCACAGACAAGGGGAGGTGCCCCAAATGAGAAGAGGAAAGTAGTCACTGGATGCCTTCTGTCTTGGCCATCTTAGATAGAAGGTGGAGGTGGGCCACCCAAGGGGGAGACTCCAGCAGTAAATGAAGCTGGCTGACAGAGCTCAGGCTCTTTTGGTTTAGTCCTCCTAGGACTGGGGTAAAAGGGTGGGGGAATGACATTCAGTTCTGCTAAGAGCTGTCAAACACATTTGAAACAGACCTGGAACTAGTTTATCTCCAGAAGGCTAAGAACCCAGTAAGAGCAATATCTGAGTATCGTGTATTGTTACTTTGAGTAGAAAATAAAGAGGTTTTGTTGGAAAATCATTCAGATATCTGCCCTTTGGAATCTGAGCCTTTCAGCCATTAAAATATTTCAATAATTTGAAGTTTGGAAATGTGAAAGGAGTCTCCTCACATTTTTATTTAAGAATTCCCCTAACACAGGGTAATAAAAAAAAGAGAGGTTAAAAGGTGCAATAGGGGTTCAGAGAACAAGGGACCCATCTTGTCGATGTGATGGAAGCAGACTTCTTGGTGAAAGCACTCAGCTCAGAGGTGGGCCTAAAGCATGCACAAGTGACTCGGGGGGAGTGATGAGCGGGCAGTGAGGCGACCAGCAGAAGTACCTTGGTGAGCTCCCAGGGCATCATCCATACAGTTAGTAAACAAATATTTATGGACCAGCCTCTATGTACCAAGCAGTAGTCTAGATACTGGAGATACAGGGTTGAGGAG
Source organism: Mormoops blainvillei (assembly GCA_004026545.1). NCBI lineage: Eukaryota > Metazoa > Chordata > Mammalia > Chiroptera > Mormoopidae > Mormoops > Mormoops blainvillei. The sequence continues at coordinate 127,100 of PVJD01000959.1, forward strand.
GCAAGTTTTATTTGTGAATTTGTAAATTTGTGAATTCTTATGGTGGCATTTCTCACCTGAACAGATTATTATTATCACTTCACGTTTCTCTGAAGCAGCCCCTGTTGGGCATGGAACATAATATATATGATACATGTACTGTATTACCTTTCTAAAATCCAAAAATATTGAAATTCCAAGTCATGTGGGCCCAAGAGTTATGAATAGAGACCATAGATCAAAATTTCCAGAGGCTGTTGACTAATAATCTTGAGAATGTGAGAATGATAATTTGTTGTTTGAAAGTTATTATCTGTTTACTTAGTCAAAAACCATGCTTATCACAAAAGGTCAATTTTATCAACAATCTTGTGATAACTAACCTACAGACTATGATCTTATAGATTTAGCTTTAATAACCTCATTCAGAATAAAGGCCAGTGCTAGAACCACATGTATAACTTCTGTTGAAATAATTATTTTACAAATAAAATATGAGTAATTTTCATAGGTTAAATCTAAAATACCATGAATGTTCTCCATTGGTCATACCATTTCTTTAGGTTGGATGGCTGGTATACTTATATTTAAGTTGAGGTCTGAATGACAAAATGTGGTCAGCCCTATGAAGATAAGGGAAAATTACTATCTAAGCAAAGGAGTAACAGTGTTGAAGAGGCCCTGAGGTAGAAGGATTTGGAAAGTCTGGGCAACAAAAAGGCCCACTGCGTTGGAGCACGGCTGAAGAATGATGGGTGGTTGGAGGTGTCCCAAGGCACAAGCGGGGGTCAGCACTATGCTCTGTAGATTTTACTGTAAGTACAATATAATGGGAATATACTGCAAGGATTTTAAGTACAAAACTGACAGGATCTAATTTAAATTTTAAAAGGATGTATTTGGGATATAAACTATAATCCAGTTTGGAAAGAGTAAAGGTGTGTATAGAAAGGTAATGGAGTTTAGGAAAAAAGATCAATATGGCCGGCTGCAGGTAAAAGGCCTCATATGACAATAATGACTGTGATTTCAGAAAATTAAATACCTGTGGTCACATAAAATAGTATTAATTTCATGATTCTGGTTTTTAGTTTAGATTTTTGATATCACTATATTGGTACCATCTAATGTAAATACTATATGATAAAAACCAAAGGTATTAAAGAGTAAACAATTTTACTGCCATCTAATAAAATCATTACACAATAAAAAAAGGTGATTACAGTGGTAAGTTAAAAGAATGAAGATTAATTCCAATCTCTTAACAATTCACTGGTACACCTACATATACATCTCCAAAAAGAACCTATGTCTAAATATAAACATGACCATTTCTATCTGAGATAACTTCTATATATAAATGTTAACAGGCAGCTTGGTTTTATGTATTGCAAACTATTTCATACAAAGAAACAACTATTTGATTAATCAAAGAGTTTATTAAATTCAACGAGCAACAGTTAATACTGAAACAGTGTCGTTTTCCTGCAGATCAATTTTCTTTGCTAAATTACTAAAATAATCTTACTCTTATACATTTTTCTTCTATCCTTCACCTTCTCAGCATCAATAATTAGGTCTTATGTAGAAGTCCCCAGATTTCTTACTTAAATTTTTAGATAATGGTCACAAAGTCATTGTATAAAACTGTCGAAGTCTGGCCCTGGCCTGGTAGCTCAGTGTTCTCCCATGCACCAAAAAGTTGTGGGTTTGAATCCCGGTCAGGGCATATACCTAGGTTGCAGGATCAATCCCTGGTTGGAGTGTGTATGGAAGGTAACTGATCAATGTTTCTCTTTCACATTGATGTTTTTTCTGCCCCCCCCTCCTTTCTCCCTAAGATCAATAAAAACGTATCTTTGGGTGATGATTAAAAAAAAAAAAAAGAAAAACACAACATAAAAAAACTGTTGAAGTCTATTATATCTGTGCAATAAAGGAATATTGCAGGAAGCAAGTATGCATTACAAAAAAATCATAAAATATTATAAGGTGTAATTAATTATTCTCTGGAATTTAAAAATAACTAAGCCATTAAGTACTAATAATTTAAAAGCATACTGAATTCCAAACTATCAAGAAATGGGTTTTAGCTAATAAAAAGTTACAATCAAACTAATCCCTCAGTGAATATAAGAAAAGTGAATAAAAAGAAAAGCATTTTAAGCATATGTTATTTGATAAAAAGCATATCCATATTTATTACTCTAGATGTATTAGAATACTTTTAGAGAACTTCAATAACTTGAAACTATTTACCTGTTGGAGGCAGGCAGTCTTTCCAATCAAAATAGCCTGCATAAATTCCAGGTTCTAAGGAGCCAACGATGGGATCTGCTTTCAACTCAATGTAATTTTCAAACAGCCTTTGGTCTAAATCTTTCAATAAGGTCATGCTAACCTAAAAACACATAACAAAGAGTAATTATAAGTTGTCCATTTGAGGGTGAAGAAAAGTTAATAATGTAAATTTAAAAACACTTCAGCATATTTTAGAAGTACTTATCAATTTTCTTAAAAAAATTTTTTTTATGTATGTTCACTAATAAAGATCACTTTTAGCACAGCTATTGAACAGAATAAGAATTAACCCCCATATGTGGACTAAGGTCATTTACACAGAAAGTTCAGCCCACATGTACCGTGAGTTCCTGCTGATAGTGGGAGTAGAACAGGGTGAGGAAGTTAGTATCAGCTGAACAAGTCTGTGCTGGATCTCACAGACATCCAAGAAGTTACAGAGTAGATGGGTAAAATATTGAGTATGGGGAGTAAAGAGTCTGTGGGCCCACTTCCTCTGCAATAGACTAGTGACCTGCTACTTCTACACCACTGACTCACAAAACACAAGCTTCTCTCCAAATTCAGACCTGAGTTTTAAGAAGCTAATATTGAGAAACAAACACCCATGTCTAGCAGTTATAAATAAGGATATTTGTCAGACACGGAAATTCAGTTGTAGAAGAGAAGAGGAACAACATGAACTTAGAAAAATAACGAAAACCCTTAAGGAAATTAAAGTATAATATAAAATAAGACTTCATGAAGAGAGACTTCTGGCCAAGGTGGAGGCATAGATAGACATGCTTCACCTCCACAAACAACCATAAGAAGGATCACAACTAACTTCAAAACATGAAACAACCAGGACTGCCAGAAAATCGAACTGCATGGAAGTCTGACAACCAAGGATTTAAAGAAATATTCATCCAGACAGGTAGGAAGGGCGGAGATGGGGAGCCAGGGTGCAAAGGACATGGTCTGGCAGTGGCAAGTTTGTGGCAGTGAGGCGGCAGCAGTGGTGGCTGGTGGAACAGGCAAGTCCCATACTCACATGTGGTGGATAAAAACCAGAAGGGACACCTGGGGAGTGAATGATACCAGCCCCAGGCCAGGCTGCTCAGCCTGGTGTTCCAATGAGGGGAAAAAAAGCCTCATAACTTCTGACTGTAAAACCAGTGGGGATTGGGGTGGCAGAAGAAACTGTCTCTCAGGAAAGTCCATTTAAAGGACCCACACAGTCCTAGAATGTATGCAAAACCATCCACTCTGGGGTTCAGCACCAGGACAGCAGCTAGAAGGGTGCCAATTGCAAACAGGAAATGGAGGAAGTCACTGGAAATGGGACAAGAGCCGAGCAAGCAGTATTGTTTCCTCTCCGACCCCTCCTCCACATACAGTGCCACAAAGCAGAGAAGTAGACTTCCCCACCCTGGCAAATTCCTAAGGCTCTGCCCCTAACAACATAACAGGTACACCGAGACAGAGAGTCAAAGTAGCTCTACCTAATACACAGAAACAAATACCGGGAGGCTGCCAAATTAAGGAGACAAAGAAATGGCCCAAATGAAAGAACGGATCAAAACTCCAGAAAAATAACTCAGTGAAACAGAGAGAGCCAACCTATCAGATGTAGTGTTCAAAACACTGGTGATAAGGATGCTCAGAGAACTCGGGTACAGCAAACACATAAGAGAAGAAATGGAGGCTACAGTAAGTGAAATAAAGAAAAATCCACAAGGGACGAACAGTGAAGGGAAGGAAGCTGGAGTTCAAATCAATGGACTGAAACATAAGGAAGAAACAGTCAACCAGAACAGAATGAGGAAACAAGAATTCAGAAAAACGAGGAGAGAATAAGAAGACTCTGGGACATCTCCAAATGTGTCAACATCTGAATCATAAGGATGACAGGAGAAGAGGAAGAGCAAGAAATTGAAAATGTATTTGAAAAAATAATGAAAGGAAACTTCCCTAATTTGGGAAAGGAAATAGACATACAAGTCCAAGAAGTACAGGAGTCCCAAAGAGGCTAGACCCAAGGAAGCACACACCAAGGCACACCATAATTATATTACCCAAGTTTAAAGAAAAGTTAACAGGAAAGCATAAGGAGAGAATCTTAAAAGCAGCAAGAAAAAAACAGAGAGTTACCTACAAAGAAGTCCCTATAAGACTATCAGCTGATTTCTCAAAAGAAACTGTGCAGGCTAGAAGGGGCTGGCAAGAAATAGCCAAAGTGATGAAAAGCAAGGACGTACAACCAAGACTACTCTATCCAGCAAAGCTATCATTTAGAATGGAAAGGCAGATAAAGTGCCTCCCAGACAAGGTGAGGCTAAAGGAGTTCATCATCACCAAGCCAGTATTACATGAAATGTTAAAGGGGCTTATTTAAGAAAAAGAATATCCAACCTGTGAACAGTAAAATGATAACAAATTCACAACTATCATCTAAAAAAACAAAAACTAAGCATACAACTAGAATGGGAAAAGAATCATAAAAATGGAGATCACATGGAGAGGGGGAGAATGAGGGAAAAGGTGCATGGATTAAGAGGCATAACTGGTAGGTACAAAATAGCCAGGGGGAGGTTAAGAATACTATAGGAAATTGAAAAGCCAAAGGACTTATATATACAAACAACAGACATGAACTAAGGGGAGGGGGACAGCTGGAGGTAAGGGTGGTACTGGGTGGAGGGGGGCAACCAGGAAAAGAATTGCAACAACTGTAATTGCATAATCAACAAAACATACTTTTTAAAAAAAGACTTCATGAAGATAAAACACATGATTTCCAAAACTAATGATTACACTAATTGAAGAAACTACTGGTCACTACTAAGACTGGAATTAATTGCAACGAAGTACTTCAAAACAGAGTAAAATTGTAAAGAGGTAGAAATTATGAAGGAAGTTAGATTCAGGAGGTCGAATATGCAAAAAGAAGAAAGGCCAGGGGAGGAGGGGAGGAAGGGAGGGAGGGAGGGAGGGAAGGAAGGAAGGAAGGGAGGGAGGGAAGGAAGGGAGGGAGGGAAGGAGGGAGGGAGGGAGGGAGGGAGGAAGGAAGGAATGGATTTCAAGTACAGAAATATAAGCAGTTAGAGAAGAGGTAATAGAAGAAAATTTAACAGGAAAGCATAAGACTGTAATTTGAATAGGCTTGCTGACTTCCAGCCTAGACTGATAAGGCACTATATACATCTATGCAAATACTATTAAAGTACCTATTTTCTAAAATAATAAAGAGAAAGAGAAACTCTTTTAGCCTTCCAAATCAAAAACATAATTGATGTACAAAGGAGAAAGAATCGAGTCTGACATCAGCTTTTTCAGGTGCAACAATGGGATCCAAAATCACTGGAATAATATCTACAGGAAAAAAAGAAATGCAACCCAAGAGTCCCATATTTAGCCAAGATATTCACTCTCAGAGTCCCAGAAGCGTATTTTTGAATATGTAAAGGTTCAAAGAATATATCACCCATGTACTTGAGAAAGGGCTCTAACCTAAAAGTAAACACATCAAATGAAGGAGGGTGAACGACTGAGGAAAACAGTGGTGGAGAATGAATTCTGAGGATCCTTCTACCCTTCTTTTTCCTCCCTTTCTCTCATATACTTAGAAGCATAAACCTAAAGAGATGATTAGAGGTACTCTGAGAATGTGAAATACAAGTGCTAATTCTTAAAAGAAGGGAGGCATCCAAAAAGGAAATATTAATAAAAACCTAGAATGACAATGAAAATACAACATATCAAAATCTGAGTGGTAGGGATAAAGCAATGGGTTTTATAACTAAGAATGCATCTACCAGAAAGAAGAAAGGTTTACAAGAAGAAAGGCTTCGAATTAATGTTTTCATTTCTTCAGACACCTAGAAAGAGAAAATTAAACTCAAACAAAGTAAAGGTAATAATTAAGGATAAGAGCAAAAATCAACTAATTAAAAAAAAAATTACTATCAGAGAAAACCACCAATGTCAAAGGTAGGCTTTTGAAAGGGTTATCACAGTTTTATGTAATCTGACAACATAAAGGAAATTGATAAACTGGAAAACACAACTTTGTAAAAATGGCACAAGTATGCCCTAATAGAGTCCACTATTTCAAATGCTTTCATGTGATGAAAACTTCAGACCTAGATGATTTTAGTGGTGAATTCTACCAAGCATTAAGGAAGAAATTATCACACACAAACTTTATCATAGACTGGAAGCTAAAAACGTTTTCTATTGTTTGATGAGGCCAACAAAACCCTGATTTCAAAAACTGACAAAGGTATTGCAAGCAAAGAAAATCACAGACCAACAGCCCTCACAAATAAACAACAATAACAACAACAACAACGACAACAATAAAAGATATTCTCATATCGTATGGCCTGACCTATACAATTAACAGGTCCTGGAAAACAAGTACCTGCTAAATAAATGTTACATTTCCTCAATTTTTATACAGTTGTCTTCAACTCACTCAAAATAGTTAATAAAGTAAAATCATAATTTTGATATATTTTAATGTTCTAAATTTAAATTTTCTAATTTACTACTTCAAAAAATTTTGGCAAAAATGCTTTTTAAAATAAAGTATGTTTCTGAGACAGAAATTTTTAAAAACCTGTTTTTTTTCCTTTTTAAAGATGACAGAAAAGAGTATATTTAACTAAGCCATCTCTATAGAAATAAACTACTCAGAACTTCTACCCAAGTGATTTTGGATTACTAAGTTCAGTCGAATTAATATGTATCTTTAATTCATTACAAATGGATGGCCAGACAGATGACTAACATTCCTTTATGTTACTGAACCATAACTCATCAAATGTACACAAAATAAATGCCATATAATTAGTTTTAGCCCTGGCTATTGTGGCTCAGTGGACTGAGTGCTGGCCTGTGAACCAAAGGGTTGCTGGTTCAATTCCCAGGCAGGGCACAGGCCTGGGTAGCAGGCCAGGTCGCTAGCAGGAGGCGCGAGAGGCAACCACAGGATGTTTATCTTCCTCTCTTTCTCCCTCCTTTCCCTTTATTTATTAATTAATAATTAATAATTTATTTATTAAAATAAAATAAATACAATTAAAAATATTTAATTAAAAAAAATAACTCAATCCCCAGTAGAGGTGGCACTATTTAAAAAAAGAAAAAAGAAAACTATAGATAAAACAGAATATATTCTTACCCCGAAACAAAAGAACAGACGATGTTTCTGTGACTTGTTAGTGAGCGCCCTCATGCCTCGCTTCCTTCACTTCCACTCAAGATTCTAATCTTTATCATCATTCCCAAAACTTTTTTTTTCTGTGAATTTTTTATAGTCAAGCTAACTACCTCACATTCCATTAATTAGGTTTCACTTGATTGCTCCAATTTTCTATTAAAGAAGGGAAAAAGATACTGGGTTTTTTTGTTCTGTTTTGTTTTGACTAGAGGCTTTATTTGATTTGGCCACCTACACAGGAGGATCTGAAGGTTACTGGAAAGAGCTTAATGCCATGCTACTATGTCCTACACCAGCAATTTTCAACCTTTTTCATCTTATGGTACACATAAACTAATTACTAAAATTCTGCAACACACCAAAAAATATATTTTATTTTTTGTTCATCTGACATTCACACCGGATGCTTACTGTTGTGTTGACTGTTAATCATTTTTTACTTTGACAACCTAAGGGAAAAGTCAGGTATTGCATGTTTTAAAATTTCTTATGGCATACTGGTTGAAAATCACTGTCCTACAGTGATATTTGAAATTATACCATTCCAGAGTTACAAAAACAGAAAAGAGTTTCCGAATAAAAGACTGAAATAAAATATCAAAAGACAGTAAGTTTTAGCAAGATTAGATACAACAAAAGAAATAATGAAGGAGAAGAACTTTCGAAATGATTCCTAATCATTTGAGAGAATTAAACATGAGGGGAAAAAAATGAAAGAAAAAATATGAGACACAGAGAATACAGGGAGATGTATAATAAATATCAAATAGGATATCTTAAAGGAGAGAAAAGAGTAAATAGAGAAAAATAAATATTCAAAGAAGCAATGGCTAAAAATTTTGCAGAATTGATTGAAGGTATCAAAGTCAAGGGAAAAAAGGCAAAAAAAAACCCCCATCGTACCAAGAGACACATCATAGTGGAACTACACAATGTTAGAGACAAAGAAAATAGCTAAAAAATAGCCAAAGAAAGACTTAAATACATGTATTTCAGTAATCGATAGATTAAAGGCCAAAATAAGCAAACAAAAAGAATGAATACATAAGATTCAACAATGTAATTCACAAACTTGACCAAATGGACATATATGGAATTTGGCATTCAAAACTAAAGAATTCTGGTCAAGATGGAGGCTCGCTTCTTTACACAACCACATCAAAATTACAACTAAACTACAGAACAACCATCATTTAGAACTATCAGAAACCAAGCTGAATGGAAGTCCTACAACTACAGAATTAAAGAAGAAATGACATCGAGACTGGTAGGAGGGTAGGAGATGCCAAATGGGCTGGTCCCACACTCATGTGTGTTGTATAGAAATCAGGAGGGATATCTCAGGAGCAAGGGGTCCCAGGCCCCTAACAGTTACCCCAGTAAAGGCACGGCTACAGTGTCAGGAAGAGAAGTCTCCATTACTTCTGGCTATAAAAACCAGTGGGGATTGAGTCTGTGGTGACAGAAACTGTTGGACTCCCAGGCAGTTCCTCTTAAAGGGCCCACACACAGACTTGCTCAGACTCACTCCTTCTGAGCTCCAGCAAGGGGACAGCAGATTGAAAGGCATCAGAGACATACGGGGGAGAAATGAATTGTCTGGCAACCAGGTGAGAGCTGGGAGGCAGTTTTCTCCCAGACAGAAGTGCCTGCAGAGGCCACTGTTATTTTTCTGAGCCCTCCCCACACAGAGCCAGGAGGCAGATGCCATATCTGAGAATCCATCAACTTGGCTGACACTGTTGCCCCACCATGGTGAGTCCCTGAAGCCCTTCCTCACCCAACTTTCAGGCCCACCCAAGCTGTTTCCAGTGGCTTTTCCATATGAATGGTTTGTCTTAGCCCATGCTTCAAATTTTCCTAATTCTCTCAAACAAGCCTCTTTTGGTTCAGCAAGCACTGTACCTCTTGCTAAGTTGCTCCAGGCCGAGCAGAATCAGCATCTGGCCTTGGTTCACAACTTGGCCTCTCTGGGGCACCTCCAATCCCAGCACAAGCAGCAGTCACCTGCAGATCCCTTTTATTTCTAACGATGTGTGACCTCGGACAGAACAGAGGCAGTGCCAGCAGCAATCAAAGCTCAACTACAACAGGAGGGTGTACACAGCCCACACAGTAGGTGTACCTTAAGTATCCAGCTAGGGAAACAGAAGAGGTTGTGCCACTGGACTGACTCTACAGGATATCTACTACATTAAGCCGCTCTATCAAGCCTGGGAGATGTAGTAGCTGTACGTAATACATAAAAACAAACAGAGGGAGGTTACCAAAATGAGGAGACAAAGAAACATGGCCCAAATGAAAAAACAGAACAAAACTCCAGAGAAAGAACTATACAGAATGGAGAAAAGCAATCTATCAGATGCAGAGTTCAAAATACTGATTATAAGGATGCTCAAAGAACTTAGGATAAAAAAGATCCAGTCAGAAACAAAAGATAGACTAATTGAAATAAAAAACAATTTATAGGGAATCAACAGTTGAGTGAATGAAGTCAAGAACGAAATCAGTGATCTGGAACATAAGGAAACAAAAACTACAAATCAGAATAGCAAGAAGAAAAAAGAACCAAAAAAATGAAGATAATGAAGGAGCCTCGAACAACTTCAAGCATACGAACACTCACATCATAGGGGTGACAGGAAAAGAGTGAGCAAGAAATTGGAAACCTATTTGAAAAAATAATGAAAGAAAACTTCCCTAACTTGGTGAATGAAATAGACATACAAGTTTAGGAAGCACAGAGAGTTCCAAACAAGATGGGCCCAAAGAGGCCCACTCTAAGATACATCATAATTAAAATGTCAAAGATTAAAGACAAAGAGAATCTTAAAAGCAGTAAGAGAAAAGCAGTTAGTTACCTACAAGGGAGCCCCCATAAGATTATGAGCTGATTTATCAAAAGAAACTGTGCAGGCTAGAAGGGACGGCCAAGAAATATTCAAAGTGATGAAAAGCAAGGATCTACAACCAAAATTATGGTAAGTCTACCCAGCAAACTTATCATTTAGAATCAAAGGACAGATAAAGAGCTTCCTACACAAGAAAAAGCTAAAGGAGTTCAGCATCATCAAACTAGTACTATAGGAAATGTTAAAGGGTCTTAAGAAGACGAACAATAAAATGGCAATAAGTTCATATCTATCAACAATTGAATCTAAATAACAAAATAAACAAACAAGTAAAACAGAAACAGAATCATAGATACAGAGAATGTTTTAATGGTTGCCAGATGGGAGGGGCGTTGGGGGAATGGTTGAAAAAAAGTGAAGGGATTAAGAAGTACAAATGGGTAGTTACAGCATTGTCATTGGGATGAAAAGTATAAGCACAGAAAATAGAGTAGTTAAAGAACATATGCGCAGGACTCATAGACAAGACCACAGTGTGGGGATTGCCTGAGGGAGTGGGGGCGGGGCAGGTGGATCAGGACAGAGGGGGAAAATCTGGAACAACTGTAATAGCATAAACAATAAAATATAATAATTATAAAAACAAAAAAGGCAAAACTGAAGACAAAAAGATTATCTACATAATCTTTTCGAGCAAGATAAGAAACAATGGACAAACTGACAGGGACCAGAAAGGAGAGGGGTGGGGGATAAGGGAAGAAGGGAGGGGGAGGCTCCAGTAGAAGAACAAGTATAAATGACCCATGGCCATGGACAACAGGACCTGGGGGTTAACTATGGGAATGGTAGGTGGGTGGCACAGGGGAGAGCAACTGGGGAAAATTGGGACAACTGTAAATGAACAAGTTTAAAAAAAAAAGAATATTTAAGAAAACTATCCATGTATCCTACAAAACAAGTCTCAACAAAGTTGAAAACATAATATTCTTTGACCTTAGAAAAAATAAGTTAGAAATCTGTAACAAAGAAAACTAACCAATAATATGAAAAAAATTGCTCCCCCCAATGTGGAAATTTAAAATCACACTTCTATATATCTTGTGTGTAAAAAAAAAGTCCCATAATATTAAAATCAGAAAATACCAAATTGAAAAACTAAAATACCACATGTTAATACTGGGACATAGCTATAGAGATAAAGGGAAATGTATAGTCTTAAATGTTCACATTAAAATAGCAGAAAGGTTTGAAACCAATGAGTAAAAAAAAAAAAGAAGGGAGGGAGGGAGGGAGGGAAGAAAGGAAGGAAGGAAGGAGGAAGGGAGGGAAATTAAGCTAAGCACCAAAATCACTACAACAGAAAAAACAAAATTAAAGAGAGATCAGTAAAACAAAAGTTGGTTCTTGAAAAGACTTTGGCAAGACTGATTAAGAAAAAAGGACTGAAAATATTAAGCAATCAATCTTATGTATAAATAGGAGTCAGAACTGCAGATGCAGTTGAGACTGAAATACTATGAAACTATTATAAAAATATCAGGCCAATAAATTTGAAAATTTAGGCAAAATGGACAAAGTTCAAGAAACATACAGTTGACAACAAACACTAAGAGAAAAGAAATCTAAATGGTTCTATAAACATTAAAGAAATTAAACCAGACATTAAAAAAGGTTTTACCAGAGAGTTCTTCTAAACAGTCAAAGAACAAATAATTCTAGTCTTATACAAACTTTTTTGGAGGAAGAAAAAAGTTTCAGAGACACTTTCCAGTTCATTTTATAAATTAGTATAACCTGTGTAGAGCAACATGAATAAATACCAAAACAACATTGAGTAAAAAAGACATATAGAAAAATACCATGTAATCCCATTTATGCTATTTAACAGTCAAAAACAGGTAATATCAAACAGTGCATTGTTTAAAAATTACAAAGTGCAATAGTGACTCTATAGGGAAAAGAGGGTGATTCAAACAAATGATCAGGGCAAGCAGGGTTCTGGTAATGACGCTCTATTTCTTCAGTTTGGTGGTTGGTGCACATGTGCATTTTATTATTCTTATATCTACATAAGAGCTACTCTTTTGTAAGGATAAAATACTTAATACAAAACCTTTGAAAAAATTTATAATCTAAAAAATTATTAAACTAATCATAATGTAATGTGTAAAATGCTATATTCCAGGGATGTGAACAAAGCAGTGTATGAAGATTTGATTCTATTTGTACTTTGGAAGAACAGATAAGGAGACGCCATATAAAAGGCTCTTTACAGGATCAGACATCTGTATCTGAGATGGACTGTGAAGGATGATCAGTATTTTTGTTACTTTGAGACTGAGGAAAAGGTATTCCAGACATATAGTACGACACAAGCTATAGGTAAATATTTTTAAAATAGAGCCTGGTAAGCTAGTGTTGAATGAATGAATGAGCAGGCAAATCACATAAAATGTTCGAGGAAAGATAAGTGGCTAGATGAGAGGAAACTGGAGTAGGAGAGATGAATGACATGAGCGAAAGATTAAAACACTGGTCAAATAACAACCTAAGGGATTTAAGGCTTATTTTTCAGGCAATGAGGGGCACTGAAACATAGAAAGGAAAAAAAAGAAAATATAATCACATCTGTATTTCTGAAAGCTCATCCTGGAAATGCCATAGATGATGAGTTGGGGAGTGAATGAATTTAGAGACTAAGCAAAGAATCTGGGGGGGAGGTTCAGGCAATAGCACAGTGATGATGAAAAGGGACTGAGTAGGGACAGGAAGAGCAAATTAGAGAGGTGGAGACAGATTTGGAAGATGGGTCAGGGGGTAAAACTGAGAAGATGCAGCATTAACCCTCATGGGGGACAGAGCCAAGAACAATTACCATGTGCCTATCTTACTGATTCAATGACTACTGACTAAGATAGAAAACGCATAAAGAGAACCTGATTTGAAGGAGGATGGAAAATTATTTTGGTTTGGACCTGTTGATCTGAAATCGCAGCAGAAACTTCCAGTGAAGATGTCTTGCAGGGAATAGAATTGAATCCTAGGAACAATATGAAGGTTAAAAGTAGATATTTTTGGAATCATGGGCATGGATAGCAAATGAAGCAGCAAGAATACATGAGTAGAGTGTGAATGTGTGTAGTGTGAAGAGGAAACAAAGCCCAACTCAGAGAAAGGAGACCGAAAGATAACTATTTAAGGGGCAGAATTTTACCTACTCAGGTTCAAGGATTTTAACACTCCAACATCCTACCCAACAGGTAAGCTGATGGTTTTTACCTATTTCTTTCCTATAGTATCTCCCTAACTGCCCAAAAAGACTAAGTATGTCTCAAACATCTTCTAAGTTAAAGCTTATATCCTTCCTTGCTTTGGGAAAGCTTTTCTGAATTACTTTCTGTATTGGGAAAGCGATATTTTACTTCATAAATTATAAGGTCTTCGAGTCCTTACTACTGTATTACCACTTTATGTCTGTTTCTTTTTTTCCCTTCCACTTACATAATAAGGAAATTAAGTAGGATAAAAAATCAAGTTCAATATTTATTAGGCAGGGACACATCTGATCAATTTATAATTCCTGTCCATAAGATCTTAAACTCCTAAATGGATTAATTTACAACTACCTTATTTTATAATAATAGCCTCTAAAGAAAATTTAGCTTATTCATATTATGAAGAGATGAGGAAATAAAACAAGTAAACTGAAGACACAACAGTCATGCACATCTGTGAATTCAAATGGTTTCAAATGAAATTAAAGAATTATATACAATTAAGCTAAACATAATCAAATATTCTTCAAAACAGATTGCTGTATGTAAAAAGTCCTCCCTGGATATATTAAAAAAAGAAACTGCCCTCCCTTAAACCCGTATGTTAGAATAAAACTCTGATCAAGAATTTAATGACAGCAGATTGGTGCAGTGAATGGAAGTCATGCTGACCTCCCAGGACCAATCTGGAATTACAATTAAAGTGTGGAGAAATAACCCGGAACAAACAGCTTAACAACAGTAAGAGAGAAGCCCTACAGCCTCAGACAGACAGAAGAATCAGTTCAGCATGTCCTGACTGGTAAGGAGTGCCGCAGAGACATAAGGCTGGTTGGGTATCCTCAGGTGGCAGGGCCAGAGGGATATTTCAGCGGCCAGTGGGATCCCCCTGAGAAGAGCGGGGTCTACACCATAAGCAGGGATCCCCAGCCTAAAGCACCAGAGCCTAAAAAGTACACAGATAACAGCCAACAGCGAAAACCGGCAGAGCTGCTCCATGCCAGAGATGGGCGGCTGGAGACTGACAGAGCTGTTTAAAGGGTCAATGTATAAACATTCATCTGCAGCCACTGACCCTGGGCTCCAGCAAAGGTGGGAGCAGAGTGGGCTAGAGATCCCTGAGGAGAGACTGGGGATGGACCCTTTTGGGAGAGAACTGAAAAAGTAGCCATCCCCTGTTTCTGAGTCATCCCCGATGCAGCAGCAGCCATCTTGCTCAGGTAGATCTCTACCCAGAGCAGCAGCCTGAGAAGAAACAACAGCCCTACCCCCAGGAGGGATTCTCCCCTGGCCCTGTGGTACTTAAGGTTGGTTGCTGAGTGCAGAGTGGCAGCCACAAACAGTACATCCCTGCAAAGGTGGGAGAATGGACTACAGATGTTTGAGGAGAGACTGGGGATGGCGACCTTGGGGAGAGAACTGAGAGAGTAGCTAGCCTCCTGGACCTTGGTGCTGGATCATCCCCCATGATGCAGCAGCCATCCAGCTCACACAGATCAGTCCCCTCTGAGAAGCAGAAGCCTGAGAGGAAACATTACCAGGAGAAGAAGGGATTCTGTCCTGCCCTAGGGTGCTTAAGCCTGACTGCTGAGCTCAGAGTGACCAGATTAACAACAGAAGGAGACAGCCACAGAAAGTAGATCCCAGGAAGTCTGGATCAGGCTGCCTAAGGTCAGATGGGGACAACATCTGACAGAATCAAAGGTGGATACAGAAAGAAAAAACAGCAGTAAATACTAGAGGCTACCGAGACAAAATCCACTGTGGTCTTCCCCATGATTTGCAATATTTTGTTTACTACATAGCTTTTTAACATTCATTTCTTGTCCTTCAAGTTGGTCCATATTAACTCACTAGATTTTATGCTACAATTCATTTCTTTCCTTTCTTATAATAGTCTTAATCTCTTTATAGCCTTATTAATACTGGTTTATTTGCTGTTGATAGTGGGACTACAGGCAGAGTTATTTTAGCAGTCCTGAGTTTGCTTCCTGGGTTTTCTGGTTTTACTCCGGCAGCCAAATGATGGGAAGACAAAAAACCTCCAATTGAAAGGAATGGATGAATCCCCAGAAAACTACTAAATAAAATAGAGGCAAGTAAACGATCAGATATTGAGGTCAAAACACTGGTTATAAGGAAGCTCAACGAATTCAATGAGCTCAGTGAGAATTACAAAACACTGCAAGGAAACTACAAGGAACTTACTGCAAACTATATCAGGACCCAGAAACCGTCAACAAGAACCAAGAGGAAATGAAGAATACAATTTCTGAATTGAAGAATACAGTAGAAGGAATCAAAAGCACTCTAAATGAAGCGGAGGACTGAATCAGTGAGCTGGAGGACATGGCAGAAAAAAACTCCCAAAAAGAGCAAGAAAATAAACAAAGGCTCAAAAAGAATGAAGAAGGGTTAAGGGAAATTCAGGACAACATGAAATGTAATAATAACCGTATAACAGGAACACCAGAAGGAGAAGAGGAGGAGCAAGGGATAGAAAGCCTGTTTGAAAAAGTAATGACGGAAAACTTCCCTAATTTGAGGAGAGAAAAAGACACACAAGTCCAGGAAGCACAGTGGGTCCCAATCAAGAGGAACCCTAAGAGACCCGCTTGAAGACATCATAATTAAAATCACAGATATCAAGGACAAAGAGAGAATCTTAAAAGTAGCAATGGAGAAACAGGAGGTAACATACAGGGAGCTCTGATAAGGCTAGCACGTGACTTCGCCACAGAAACACTATAAGCCAGAATGGCAAGAAATATTGCGAGTAATGAAAAGCAAAGGCCTGCAACCAAGCCTCTACCCAGTAAGGCTCTCAATTAAAATGGAAGGTAAAATAAGGAGTTTCCCAGACAAAAGAAGGCTAAAAGAATATACCTTTACCAAACCAGCACTGCAAGATAAGCTAACGGGACTACTTTAAGAAGATGAGGAAAAAGAGTGAGAGAGAGAAGAACACAAGTACAAAGGGAAAAAATGAGTAAGTACCTAACAATAATAATTTAAAATGTAAATGGATTAAATGCTTCAATTAAAAGACATAGGGTAGCTGAATAGATAAGAAAACATGACCCGCACATGTGCTGCCTACAGGAGACCCACCTCAGAAAAAAAGACCTACACAGACTGAAAGTAAAGGGTTGGAAAACAATATTCTAAGCAAATGGGCAGGAAATAAAAGCTGGGGTAGCAATATTTACGTCAGACAAAATGGACTTCAAAACACAGACCATAAAAGGAGACACAGAAGGAGACTTCATAATACTGAAAGGAAGCATCCATCAAGAAGACACAAACATTGTAAACCTATTTGCACCCAACATAGGAACATCCAAACATATAAGGAAAATCCTGGAGGACTTCAAGAAAGATATAGACAGCAACACACTTAGAGCAGGGTATTTTAACACTCCACTGTTAACAATGGATTGATCATCCAAACAAAATATCAACAAGAATATCGTGGAACTGAACGACACATTAGATCAAATAGACTTAACTGATATATACAGAACGTTTCATCCCAAAGAAGCAAACTACACATTCTTTTCAAATGCACGTGGGACATTTTCAAAGATACATCACATGATAGGACAGAAAACAAGCCTCAACAAATTTAAGAAAACTGAAATCATATCAAGCATTTTCTCAGGCCACAATGGCTTAAAACTAGAAACCAACCTCAAGGAAAAAACTAAACAACATTCAAACTCATCGAGACTGAATAGCATGTTATTAAACAATGAATGGGTCAATAATGAGATCAAGGAAGAAATCAAAAAGTTTCTGGAAACAAATGAAAATGAACATACAACAGTCCAAAACCTATGGGTCACAGTGAAGGCAGTCCTGAGAGGAAAGTTCATAGCAATACAGGCCTACCTAAAAAAGATGGAATTATTTCAAATAAACAACTTAACCCTACGTCTACAAGAACTGGAGAAACAACAACAAATGAAACCCAGAGCGAGCAGAAGGAAGGAAATCATCAAGATCAGAGCAGAACTGAATGACTTAGAGACTAAATGAACAATTCAAAGGATCAACAAATCCAGGAGGTGGTTCTTTGAAAAGATAAACAAAATCGACAAACCTTTAAGCAGACTCATCAAGAAAAACAGGGAGCGGATGCAAATAAATATAATCAGATATGACAGAGGAGAAATTACAACTGATACCACAGAAATGGAAAGGACTGCAAGAAATTACTACAAACACCTATATGCCAAGACATTTGAAACTCTGGGTGAAATGGACAAATTTCTAGAAAACTATAATCTTCCAAAACTGAATGAAGAAGAAGCAGAAAGCCTGAACAGATCAATAACAGCTGGTAAAATTGAAGCAGTAAGCAAAAAACTCCAGGCACACAAAAGCCCTGGACCAGAAGGTTTCAGGGGAGAATTTTACAAAACATGTAAGGGAGAGTTAACCCCTGGCCTTCTCAGACTATTCCAAAAAATCCAAGAAGAGGGAAGACTCCCAAACTCTTTTTATGAGGCCAGCATCACCCTAATCCCAAAACCAGATAAAGACACAACAGAGAAAGAAAACTACAGGCCAATATCGTTGATGAGCAGAGACGCTAAAATACTAAAAAAAAATATTGGCAAATGGCATCCGCCAATACGTTAAAAAGATCATCCACCATGACTAAGTGGGATTCATCCCAGCAATGCAAGGATGGTACAATATTCACAAAGCAATAAACATAATATATCACATAAATAAAGGAAAGACAAAAATCACATGATCACATCAATAGATGTGGAAAAAGCAATTGATAAGGTACAGTTCCCATTCATGATAAAAACACTCAGCAAAGTGGGAATAAAAGAGGCATATCTGAACATAATAAAGGCTATATATGAGAAACCTACGTCCACATTATACTGAATGGGCAAAAACTGAAAGCTTTCCCCCTTACAAGACAAAGATGTCAGCTTTCAGCACTTCTATTCAACATAGTATTGGAAGTCCTAGCCAAAGCCATCAGACAAGGAAAGAAAGGCATCCGAATTGGAAAGGAGGAAGTAAAAGTGTCATTGTTTGCAGATGACATCATAGTGTACATAGAAAACCGTACAGGTTCCACCAAAAATCTACTCAGCCTAGTAAGTGAATTTGGCAAAACGGCAGGATACAAAGGCAATGTTCAGAAATCAAAGGCATTTTTGTACACCAACAATGAAATACCAGAATCAGAAATCAGGGGGAAAAAATCCCATTTACTATAGCAACAAGAAAAATGAAGTACCTAGGAATAAACTTAACCAAGGAGGTAAAAGACCTGTACTCAGAAAACTATACAACACTGAAGAAAGAAATTAAGGAAGACACAGATAAATGGAAGGATATACCATGTCCATCAACTGGAAGAATTAACATCATCAAAATGTCCATATTACCCAAAGCAATTTATAGATTCAATGAAACCCCTATTAAAATATCGATGACATTTTTCACAGATATAGAACAAACATTTCAAAAATTTGTATGGAATCATCAACGACCCTGAATAGCTGCAGCAATTTTGAGAAAGAACAACAAAGTAGAACTTCCAGCCAAGAGGGTGGCGTAGGTAGGTAACCTTTGTGTCCTCACACAACTGAAAGAAGGATAACAACAAATTTAAAAACCAAAAATAACCAAAACTGCCAGAAAGTTGAAATGTATGGAAGTCCAACAACCAAGGAGTTAAAGAAGAAACATTTGTCCAGATTGGTAGGAGGAGTGGGGACTGGTAGCTGGGGTGGAGAGGACATGCGGCAAGTCTGCAGCTGATGTACTGGGGCAGGCAAGGAAGCAGCTGGTGGACCGGGCAGTCCCACATTCACGTGCGGATAAACTGGGAGGAACAACTGGGGAGTTAGACCACTCAGCCCAGTATTCCAGCATGAGAAAAGAAAGCCTCAAATCCTCTACCAGTAAAAACCTGTGGGGTTGCAGCAGTGGGAAAAACTGCCAGTCTCACAGGAGAGCTCATTTGAGAGACCCACAGGGTCCTAGAATGTACACAAACCCACACACCCATGAATCAGCACCAGAAGGGCCCCATTTGCTTTTGCGGAGCAGGAGAAGAGACTGAAAGCCAGCCAAGAGCCAAGCAAGTGGCACTGCTCCCTCTCAGACCCCTCCCCCAATACAGTACCACAGGGCAGCAACATGGGCTGCCCTGCCCTGCCCTGGTGAATACCTAAGGCATGATTATTTGAGTACTATCCCTATATTTAAACTAATTCTCCTTTGCAGAGGAACAAGATTTAGGGAATTAACACTGGTCATTTTCATCCTTCTACTGGTAAAAGTACCGATAAGAAGGCAGTAGGAAATATACCCAGACAAACCCTTTTCAAACCACCAGTTAATATCTGGAGGGACATCTGAAAATGTCTAGTGTTCGGTGGCACTATATTATAAGGCCACAGTAAATCATTATTCCAAAAGCAGAAACAGGACAAAGGACGGAAGCTGGAAGTATCACATTACCTGACTTTAAATTATACTACAGAGCTAAGACAATCAAAGCAACATGGTACTGGCAGAGAAACAGACACACAGATCAATGAAACAGAGTTGAGAGCCCAGAAATAAAAGCACAGGTATACGGGCAAATAATTTTTTTAAAAGGAGCCAAAAGCATACAATGGATAAAAGAAGGCCTCTTCAATAAATGGTGCTGGGAAAACTGGAAAGCCACATGCAAAAGAATAAAACTAGATTACAGTATGCCCCTATGTATAAAAATTAATTCAAAATGGATTAAAGACCTAAATATAAGATTTGAAACAATAAAGTACACAGAAGGAAACATAGGTACTAAACTTGTAGACATGTGTCATAGAGAATATTTTACGAATTTGATCCTGCAGGAAGGGAAGTAAAGGCAAAAGTAAATGAATGGGACTGTATCAAACTAAAAAACTTCTGCAGAGCAAAATAAACCAACAAAACAAAATGGCAACCAACCAAACGGGAGATGATATTTGCAGACAACAGCTCTGACAAGGCGCAAATATCCAAAATATATGAAGAACTCATACATTCAAAACCAAACGAGCAAATAATCCAATTAAGTAAGTGGGCAGAGAACTTGAACAGACACCTCTCCCAAGAAGACATACAAACAGCCAACAGGTATATGAAATAGTGTTCAACATCACTAGCCCTCCAGGAAATGAAAATCAAAACTACAATGAGATACCACCTCACACCTGTTCGAATGTCTACTATCAACAAGACAAGTGTTGGAAAGGCTGTGGAGAAAAAGTAACCCCTACTCATTGCTGGTGGGGACGTAAACTGGTACAACCACTATGGAAAACAATATACTGGTCCCTCAAAAAATTAAGAACAGTTACTATATGACTCAGCAATCCCTCTTCTGGGTATCTAACTGAAAACCTTGAAAACATTTATTTGCAAAGATATATGCACCCCTATGTTTACTGCATAATTATTCATGGTGGTCAAGACATGGAGACAACCAAAGTGTCCTTTGACAGACGATTGGATAAAGATGTGGTACATACATACAGTGGAATACCACTCAGCTGCAAGAAAAGGTGAAATATTGCCATCTGTAGATGGGTCTTTAG
The DNA here is from genome assembly GCA_004026545.1 of Mormoops blainvillei. Classification (NCBI taxonomy): domain Eukaryota; kingdom Metazoa; phylum Chordata; class Mammalia; order Chiroptera; family Mormoopidae; genus Mormoops; species Mormoops blainvillei. The sequence continues at coordinate 148,320 of PVJD01000959.1, forward strand.
AATATTATGCTAATTGAAATACGTCAGAAAAAGCTAAGAATCATATGATTTCACTGTACGTGGGATATAAAACTGAAACAGTTTGGTGGTTACCAGAAAAAGGGAGGGTAGTAAAGGGTAAAAAGGGCCAAATATATGGTGGTAGAAGAGGGTCTGACTTTGGGTGATGGGCACACAAGGCAATACACAGATCATGTATCATAGTAATGTAAACTTGAAACCTATATGATCCTATTAATCAGTATCACCCCAATAAATTTGATTTTTAAAAAATGGATACCAAATTATTCATGTGACCTATGTGCCTCCATGATTTTTCAAGGACCTTGCCTCTAGAATTATCTGTCATTTGAAAATGGAACTGTGAAAAACACTGAGGAGTTGGCATCCTCTTTTTCCTTAATGCAAAAACATATTTTATTTGGCTGATATCATAAAATAAATGAATTTACTAATAACAAGCAGAAAAAACAAAAATACTGTAATCTAAATCTAGTTTGCTATTTATACAACTGAATAATTTCAAAATATTCACTGGTCAATTAAAAAAATTCCAAATTCTAAATGTAAAAGCTGCACCCATGCCCCACCAATCTTTCCTGTTATTGTGGTCTCAAAATGATTGGGACAAAGACTAGGAAGGATATCTAAGCCTACTGATATGTCACTTTCATTCTACCTCTTAATGATATAAACCATAGCAATAAAGAGTTCCTACTTACAACTTTGTAAAAACCTAAAGAAAACTAAACTTACTGCTTCTGCTATATATATAATTCCTTATCACTTCATGTATTTTTTAAATGATGAAAACTTCTCCCATAAATATATTGGTGTCATTATTGTTATTGCACAAATACAAAGTGTCCACTTTTTACTGTAAGAGAGCAGCATCTTGCAATTCTTAACACAAAAATTTCTGGAAATAAACTCAACTTATCGCCCTGCAGCATTAGGTCACATTTCTCATCAGAATGATTAATCTTTACGAAAAGGCAGGAAAAGACAGAGCCACCCACTTTTATATTTTCATTCTTTGAAAAAAAAAAATCCCGATCTAGCTCATGAACTGGAACCATCATTTGTAAAAAGTATGTAATCCATCAAGAGTACATTTTGATTATAAGGTTAACGAGATCATTATCTTTCTTATTCTTTGCACTGAGAAAAGTATACTGACATTAAAAGTGGTTCTAGCTTAGTTTTACTTAGAAATCTGATAAACCTTTGCCCAGGAACCAACCAGCCTTTAATAACAAAGTTACATCATTTTTTCCTTTTCTGCTTACTTGAAAGAATATAAACAAACTACAACTTTTTTAAAAACCTCCTCCACTGATACAGGACTCATTTTTGTTCAACCCTGCTATATCCATGGATTAGAGAGACTGGAGAGTATGTGTTTTTCAGGTAAGATACTAAGCAAGATATTAAGCTCCCTACAGCTGCTGTAAGCCAATCGTGTGTGTACATGTGTGTGTACCCAAGCACCTGCATGTCTGCTAAAGTAGTAAAGCAAAAGGGTCACTGCAGAAATATATAAAGGGAAAGAGGAAAAAGTGTGAGTAAGCAGAAATAGAAACTTCCTCCAGGGTCAGAAAGTCTGCTGTTGGTTAAAAGTAAAAGCTTTAATCTAAAAGAAGCCAAAGTTGAGATGATTCTTAAAGATTCGGGTTTTATGCCTTTCTATCATTATTTTCTTCAACAGTTTAAGTGGGGAGTAAATCAGCTCTAACCTTTAGGAAACTGCTCTGGAGGAAAGAAGAGAGTATTAAATTAATTATTCAAGGTGAGTTATGAGAAGGAAAGGAATCATTAAAAAATAGGGTGGAGTGAAAATGGGGAAGGAATATGGGTGTGAGGGGACAAGTAGTGGGAAAAGTATAGGGAAGCAAAAGAAAGAGGGTGCTGAGAAAATAGTGTGGAAACTAAAATAATGAAACAATCAACTTACACATTTTAATATAATTCATTTACCTGTGTTATTTTTTCTATTCCCTGGAAGTTGTACTTTTCAAAATGTTCTGCTATATTTAGGAAGGTGTGACGTTCTAGGTAGCAGCAATTACTTAGCACTATCAAAAGTTGCTGTTCCTAAAAGCAAAACAGATTTTCAGAAAATTACATTTATAGTCACAAATTGAGAGTCTACCAAGAATCATTTTAATAAGTTTAAACACCTCTGGTGTTTAATATCAAGTCAACATTTTGGTGTTCTTTGGCTCCTTCTTTCCCAATATTAACATAGAGAGAAACATACAATTCTGTAATCCTACTAACTGCTTATTATTACATAATACACTAGAGTCAAATAATACTACCTTTGAAATTTACCAGCCTTATAGAGAAACAGATGAAACACAGTATACTAATAAAGATCAGCAGTTGTTCTTATTAAATGGGTTCATGTTATTAGTTGTTTTACTTAACTCTTTGTGTACAAAATAGCTATGAGTATTTTTAAGTGATCACAAAAATTGTAGAAACCCTTAAGAGAATTATAAACCTTTTAAGAGAATTATAATACAATCCATGTGATAGGCTTCTTCAGAGAGCTTGGCCCTTCACAGAATTTTTTATGTAGAATAGTCTCCCTCTTTTCGGAAGTGAAGGCACAGAGTGTACGGGACTCAGCCCCACTGTCAGTAATAGAGAGGACTAAAGCCTCACGTTCTGTACTCTCCAGAGTTCTCACTGCTTAAAGTAATTTCTCATCAAAATTACAGACCCCAATGCTGACAAAAAAAAAACAAAATACATATCTTTTACAGTTCAGAAGAGTTCTTTCTGTAAATAGAATTCCAGGAATAGCATTTGTCACTGCTATTGTGGCTCGCTTTCCCTGTGCTCTGTCAAATGTAAGAGCATTCTCTGGAACACCTGTGACTAATTTAGGGCCTTAATTTAAGATCCCTTGACTAAAAACTAAGGCAAAAAACACCTTCCAGGAAAAGTTCTCACCCATACTTGTTTACTGTTTCATATGTAATCAGAATAACTTATGTTAAAGTCAGTATGATAACTATGGAAATAAATAGGCCCCTGTCCTTTGAGGTATTCAAACCACAGACAAAATACATTCTTTAAACTCAATTGCCAAGCATAGATTATATCCCTCAATAATTTCATTTAGCTCCATCAATTTTTTTTAAAACTTTCTAAATTTAAAAGTAGTTTAAAGTAGTTCAAAAATATGTTCATATATTTAACACGTTCCGATCTTTATTTCTGGTAGAATATAGTCTACTCAACACCTTTTCTTGTCATCTACAAATATAATTAAAAGGTCAAGAAATTATTAAGGTACCTTCAAGCAAATCAAACATTATTGATAGCCCTGATAACCTATGGATGGGAAATGGAGCACAGAAAAAGGTAAAGAAGGTTATGGTGTTTATGTTCCTCCTCCACACTTTGAACAGCACTGGAAAGGTGCGCAGGTGAGGCTGGGATATTCCTTCTTGCCCCAGACCTGGCGTTATCCTTAGGTGGTCCTTATAAAGCACATGAAATAAAGTAAACATAATGTTTCGCTAGCCACTCTAAATATGGTGCACTCGTTGAAATTCTCATCTGGACTTAATTGCCTTATCCTTCAAGTCTTCCCTCCAAATATTAAATGCCTTATCTAGGAGTCCACCTGAGCCTGCTGCATCTTCTGACCCTTATTAACAAACTATCTTTAGCTGAAGAAAAATGGTTCTTCCCCTAAAATGGAAAAATTATTGGTGTGATTTAAAGTCTTACCCTTAGTGTTTTCCCCCCACCTCATATCTAACCAATCAGAAGAAATAAAAGTAGGAAGAACTGAATAATATAATCAAATAATCAAATTCTTATTAATACAATCAAATAATCAAAAGCTTTTAACAACTTAGATGAATATACATGTTTGAAAATAACAACCCAACCTATGAAAGGTAGAACTTGCAGACTAAGGAGTATAACCTTATATATTATTTCAATTATTCCTCATTAATCTTTGAGGTATAGGCATGACCCTCCCGAATTTGTCCAAGAGAAAACTGGTTACCCTTAGTGATACGCCCAAGGTTATTCAATTAATAAGAAGCAGATCGGGGAAAAGCAGTTGTCTACTGACTTCAAACCTAGAACTCTTTCTACCATAACTGCCTCTGCTGGATAACAGAACAAGACTTTAAGAAGATCTCAATAATCTGGGCCAAATATAACAAGATACCATGGGGTTGGGGGGAGAACAAAGGAAATGAATTTGGTACCAAATACTTAATTTTTGCAGAGTAAAATGGAAGAGATAAGATCCTGTGAGTAGCAGAAGCAAGTATGGGGTTTTGGTTCACAATAAGCTCAATGTAAGTCAACAGACAGATGTAACCTAATGTGTGGTTCTGACTGCTTCCCAGTAGTCAGGGTCACACTGGAGTCCTGTATCCACTCTTGAAGAAGGGCCAAAGTAGAACTATCACGTCAAGTGACTACAAGCACATGAACTGGGAGATGTCTACATAATACAGACTGCTAGTTAGGAGAAGGGAAGATTCCAAGCACACAGCGGCTGTTTTCAAACACTGGAAAGATTATCATGTAGAAATCAGGATCGTTCCAAAAGACAGAAAAAAACATAGTTGGTCAGATAGCTGGCAAGGCCTTTCTCAGTTTAGGAGGATCTTTCCTCCAGCCCATGTGCTTGTCTAGCCCTCTTTGTTCACAATGGAAAGAATCGCTTAAACTCTCCATATGAACTTCCTCAGCTCCTATTCATCGTCTTATGGATGGCAGTCCAATGATGTGGTTCTTGTGCTGTCCCACACAGCCAAAGTCATGAGGTTCTAGTTCTCATCTGATCTAATCTGATCCTCCATCAGTCTAAGATACTCTTAAATATTCCTCTGTTTAAATGTTCTTTTCCATCTGTCTCAGGAACACTTCTCTATAGGGATTTCCTACTCTCTGATTATTCCTTCACAGAAATAATCCGCTTCTAGCCATCCTCTAAATACTGGTACCCCTAATATTATTTTCAAATATTTGGCTCTTCCCTCAGTCTACTAGCATTTTCCCTGGCACTGTCATCCATTCCCAGGCCTTACATTGCTGATTCATAGATCTGTATCCAGACTTTTCTCCTGGGGTCCACAGAAGTACATCTAATCCTTCACTAAATATCTCTACCTTAATGACGCTTATCCAGTACATGTAGAACCAAACCAAATTTTTAGTCTTTATTTAGAACCCATTTTCTTCCTGAATTCTCTCTGTCAATCCATTAACTAATTGATTTTATTAAAAATTATTTTGATTAAACTATACTTTTCCCAATATAACAAATTGCTTATTTAGGAATTCATATTTATAAATATAATAATGGTAGAAATGATATAAAGCAGAAAAATTGAGCTCATGTGTTTTTTTTCTTGAGTGATACACATACACACATATATCCTTCAAGCTAATGGCAGACCAGAGAAGGTTATTTGTTTTTAAGATAGGTGGAGTTTGGATTTCAACAGCTAAATTTATACATGTGATAAAGTATGTGTGTGAATCATTCCTAAATACATGTATGTTTTTTAAAAAATAGCATGTGTATACATATATACACATACATATATCATATACATAATACATATGTGTGTGTGTGTGTGTGTTTGGCTCTGTTTTTGCCATGGAACTTTGTGTTCAAATAAAATGCTATTAGGGAACTTACAGAAATAAAATAGAGAAAAGCAGAGCTGCTTTGGTTAAAGAGAAAAAATGTGGAGAAACTCTCAAGTACCAGGGAGCTGCTAGGACACCAAGTTCACATTCAAGAACTTGCATGATGCAGAGAGTAGGTGGAACTACTTAGGTTGCAACTTCAGCTAAAAAGATTTTAAGTGAAGTATATAAAATATATTTTTATTAATATTTTCACAGAAAACACAACTCCAAAGTATAGAGTAGTAAGTTACAGCACTAATATAGTAGGTGATTTAGACAGATTTATGAAATTGTCATTATAGTTTTAAAATGACGTTTAACTCTCTATTTACCATCTTAATCGTTTATCATCTTACTTACAGAAGTCAAACTGCAGTCTTCATGAATACTTCCAAATAAATCAGGAGAAGAAACATCAACGGAAAGACTGAATATAAAAGCAAGAAAAAGAACAATCAAAAGACTAAAATATAAAAGCTAATATAATGTTATGGGTCAACTATATCAATAAAAAACATGGAATGAGCCCTATGTTAATTTGACTGTAAAATATTTCAGTCAGTTTTCTGGGTAGTGGGAGTTGAGACGGCAGAGTAGGTAGATTCTTACCTCCTCCCATGGACACAACAAAACTACAACTAAATATAGAGCAATCTTCACTGAGAACAATCTGAAGATTGGTTGAACAGATTTTTCTACAGTTCAGGTATAAAGAAAAAGCCACATCTAGATGGGTAGGAGGGCAGAGACGTAGGCTGGTCAGGACCCATATACCCAGTGTGGTGATCCACAAGTGGGAGGGGTACCACAACCACAGTGATCCTCCCTGAAGACAGAGGGATCTGAATCCCACACCAGGTGTCCTAGCCCAGGAGATTTACACCAGGAAGAAGAAGCCCACATTAACATAGGGCTTTGAGAACCAGCAGGGCTTACATCCAGGAAATAAGACTCCATTCTTTAAGGGCTCAAGTACAATACAAATTCACTCAGAACAAGTGCCAACACTGAGGCAGCAGTTGGAAAACTACCTGGGTCACCCATGATGGAATTATATTGGCTGGCTTTAGGACAAGAACTAGGGGAGCAGGGATCAATGGGAATTTTCTCCAGGGACTGAAGTGCTGGTAAATGCCATTATTTCCTTGTTTCTTCTATTTCACACCCCTTCAGCCTAGCCTGCCCGGCACAGGCCAGTGCCAATTCTGACACTCTCTATACCTTCACCCCACCCCAGCATTCATCAGAGGACAAACGTCAGGTTTTGCCCAGGCCAAAAATCACTTCAAAGTGGATCCAAACAAAACACAGGCCTCAACCTGCTCTGGAGTCCCATCCAAACAGCTCTACCACTACAGCACACCTGGCTAGCAGTCAGCAGCAAAGTACCTCTCAAGCAGCTCCTGCCTCAGAAAACCCAGTGCACAGCCTTGACCAGTACCAGAGCCTCACCATAGTGGCTCCCACTCTGGAAGGCCAGTTCCTTCATACCAGATCATCCTCAGCAGTCACAGCCAGTTCTCACATCCAGTTAGCATGGGGATATCCTACACACAGGAGTGCTAACATCCTGTGTAATTATAGTGCAACTACAAAAAAGAGGGTGCACACAACCCACACAGAGGCATCCCTGGAACATCTAGCTCTGGTGACAAGGGAGGATTGCACCACTGGGCCCCAAAGGTCCCTTCTACATAAGGACACTCTTTCAAGGCTGAAAGATGTAGCTGATCTATCTAATACACAGAAACAGGCAGATGAATATGTTCAAAAAAAAAAAAACTAAATGAAATGGAGATGAGTAATCTATGAAAATAAGAGTTCACAGTAATGGTTATAGAAATGCTCAATGAACCTGAGAGAGGAATGGATGAACTCAGTGAAAACTTCAAAAGGGATTATAAAAAAGAATCAGAACTAAGAATACAGTAACTGAAATTGTTAATACCAATACATACAGGAAGGAATACCATAAATCCACTCATTAATTTAAAGATATAACAGAATCAAAATAAACACCTTAGCAGGAATTCCTGTCTTTAAACCTAACCAACATTTTAGAATTAATATAGAAGCCTTACAGATGAAAATTTCAAATATTTTAAAACCAAAGATACCAATCTGAAAAATGTCAAAAGCATAAATTAATAATGAAAACAATACAACCTTATAAAAATATAAATGAATGAATGAAACAATATAAAATTCAGAAATGCACTGCACTATATATTAAAATTCAGTAATGTATGAAACAAAAAGTATAACAAAATAGGAAGGAAAGACTGACTGATTGATTTTTAGAGAAAGAAGCGATGGGAGGGAGAAATACCTCTAGCATGCCCTCTACTGGGGACCTGGCATGCAACCAAGGCATGTGCCCTGACTGGGAATCGAACCAGCAACCCTTTAGTTTGCAGGCTGGTGCTCAATCCACTGAGCCACACCAGCCAGGACAAGGAAAGATTTATTTAATCAATAATATCAGGGAACTGATTAACAATGCAACTTCAGGGTGGATTAATGTGTTAAATGTACAAAATCAAATTAAGCAAAAACTAGAAGTATTTATAAGGTCTAAAAGAGGTGATAGCCTTCTATACTGAGGGGCAAAAACCAATATCAGGAGATAGACAAATAGGTAAAACTTCTCAATTTTTCAATTATGAATTTAACAGGCATTTATTTCAGTATTATGTGTCAATGCATAAATCTTAGATACACAAAAGTTGCACATCCCAATGTCATTCAGAAAAGCTAGGTTTCAAAAAAAAATCCTACAGAACTTTATTAGAAAAGAATTATCACATGGATTTGTAAATGTCAAAAATCAAAGTTTGCCCTCTGCAGCCCAAATAAGCCCAACCCAGATTTAATCCCAATGACATAACTGGTCTTTAACAAGAGTATTAGTGAAATCATCTATATCAGAATTGTAAACGTTAACACAAAGGAGTTATATATTTTAATTTTCTACTCTCTTATTTATTGTATAAAACTTCATTTGGATAATGTGCTAATACATAGTAATAGAGGATTAGTGAGCTAATCTTATGTTCAGCTTGCTCAACATGTCTCTAGTAATGTTAAGATAAGCTCAAAAGATAAATTATGGGAAGAATATAAGTCAGACATAGAAAAATATAACTTTAATATAAAAATTTATCTCTTTTATTGTAAGTCTCAGGATATAAGGCCAAATATATAACATCAATCTGTATTTTTAATCCTCCTACATGTAAGAATGAGAATAATTTCAGTTTTACTTACTGTGTAGTATCTACATCTGCATCAGGCTTGATGCTCAATTGTTCCAGACAATATACAAAAATCTAAGTTAAAAAATAAGAAGTTTCAGTGACATGAACTCTTAGATTCTAATCTATCTGAACATTAAAAATAATTTTATGTCAATAAAATACAAGAAATACATATCCTTCTAAGAGGTATACATGTATGTATGTATCTCCCATAAACGATATTATATCCACCAATGTATACTGCATAAGTAATAGAAGATTAAAAGCACCTATATTTTGATCCAAATATTGAGTTCTTGCATATAATTTAGGAAAAAATGCCCTTTCCTTTCTCTCATTCATTCACTTGCATGCTCAGCTTTCTTTATGTGCCCACAAAGCACTGGTCCCAATCAAAGGACTTCACACTCTGGACACAGTGTCAACAACTATCATGTCATTTAATCAGGGCTCTAACCTTAATATATATAAAGTCCGTAAGAACACAAAACAGGGGAACATAATAAAAATGAAATATTGAGGTATTGCTAAAACAAACTGGAATTTCACCTTGAACTTTATTGTTATTTTGTTACCTGACTTACTATAAACTATCATATACAGATGAAAAAATAATACATATTTAATATATGTTTATATATATATTCTAAATAAGAGAGGGTTGACAAATAATTTGCATTATTTTAGGCTCAGAGCATCAGTGCTTTTTACTTATTACCTGCATGATATTGATGCTTAGTTGGCAAACTTCCTCCTGTGTTTTAGGTTGTTGAAATACCTGTCAGAAAGAATTTGTGAAAATTTTTGGAATTTGCTAAGGGAACACAACTTTTGTTTACAAAGTTCAATATAGAAAGTTAACACGTGGAAAACAGTTTCTAGTGTGTGTGACCTTACTCTGAAAAAGGACCATGAATGAAGAGCTAGACTACGGAAGTATTTCTATCTATAGTGATTCCGCCCTGAGAAGACACTGACATGGAGCTGCTTAACAACACCTAAGTCACTTGTTTACTCTAGATACAAAGTGTTAATAATGCAAGTAGCCTACGTGCAACACTTACATTCACATCTTTAACATCCATCAGCATCTCTTGGAATCAAGAAATCAACAGTCTATATAGTTACATGAAGTAAAACAAGCAAGCACTCAAAGGCAAAAGCTCTTGCGCTGAAATGACTCAAACCTTTACAACTGTGATTCACAACAGTTCAGTGGGAAAGTCTGAAATAAAGACTGAATGTAATAGAACACTTACACTGGCTTCTCCAGGCTTGCAGTCTAGGACTCCTTTAAGTGATTGCAGAGAATGTACAATGCACTGTTCAAACTGATATGGCTAGAAGGGGAAAAATGTGTATCTTAAAAGGCAAAGCAAACAGTTATTAAGACATTTAAAAGAAGTGAATATGGACAAAAACTCTCAATTTTTCAAATTTATGGAATGGAACAGAGATACAAACAATCTAGTCATCAAGATTTAGCTTTGCAATGTTTTGCACTTGATATTTAAAAACAGATCTTGAAACTCTCAAATCCATCTAATTCAAACAGAGCAGAAGTAAGGTATAACTAAAATTTCTCTTCAAAATTCTACTCTTCTGAGAGGCAAATGACACAATAAAAAGCAAATGCACATAATGATTTTATATTTTAAACCCTGCTTGCATGGTGTAAGTCTGAATGTGCACCATCTCTTAGATCTTCCAAATCTCTGGTACGGTTCAAGAAAATTTAATGTTAATAATGATCCAGAAAAGATCCAGGATCTTTCATTTAAAAAGTCATTAATTTTCTACATTCATTAAATCAGAAAATGAAGCTTAAAAAATGTGCAACAAATGGCATTCAAGGGAAATTTCAATGAATCCTAACTTCTTAGCTTCCAACTATATTTATTCTGTGCCAGGTATTTGCTAGGTGACAGGGATATAAGAGTAAGAAAGAGTTTTCATTCAGTTTATATTCTAGGGTAACACTAACCATAAAAGTGTCAACAAAACTGTTACTTTTTATTTAAAAAACAGGTAAAAAGTACAGAAATAAAGTAAGTGCAATGCCAAACTAATTTTCATGAATAAAGTAAGTGGAACTCAGAGAAAAATGGTGACGGAGGGGGACCTGGTCTAAAAAGGACTGTTAAAGAAGGCTGAAGGGACAGTGAGAACATTTGAGTTGAGAATTGAAGAAGTGGAAGCAGCCCCTACAAAAAAAAAAAAAAGGGAAGGAGGGAAGAGAGCTCTGGGAAGGAGGACAGCATGTGCACAGGCCCCACCCAGGGTGGACAGAACCTGACAGAGCTGAGGGACCACAGTGTGACACAACTACTGAGCATGGGCATATGAGTACAGAAGATAAAGCTAAGGACCTGGATTTCATTCAGGGTCGTTAACTGTGCAAGGCTCCAAGTTCATATAAATCAGCTCTGTGCAAAAATCTGAGTGAGAACTCCTCAGTTCACATTTCAATTTTTAAAAGAGTTGGGGCAAAAAAGAAAAAAGAGACACCTGTATACAAGGAAGCAAACAAACAAAGAAAAACACGTTTGTTTTCTGACAAAAAGGATTCCTGATTTAATGTAAAATTAAAATAATGCCTCGACTTTAATGCTGCACTTTGAAGCCACCAGAGGGCACCATACAAAATACTTAAAAGTACAAGTACCAATCAATCAATCAATCAATCAATAAAATGGGAGGGCGAGAGGGAGAGATGGTGGTGGTGGTAGTGGTTATAGGATGAAATACCAACTGCACAGAGTATTTAAAGAGTAAAAATGTTTGTCAGATACCTGATCTTACCCATCCAATGTACGTGACTCAAAAAGAATGAAAATCTGAGATGTTAAAATAGTAATAGAATTAAACCCAAAATTCAACTGTGGGCAGTTAAATATTGAAGTTCATGTGTGGTTATTGAGACATCTTGTATTAAAATTTGAACAAGGTTTTCTTATTTTTGTTTTTTATCTATATTAATACAATAAACGGATAGAGAATACCAGAGAACCCAATGAGTTGTTTCAGTTAAACGGGGAGTAAATGATAGTCAAAACATCTATTTCTTTTTTCTAAATGAAAATAGTGTTATCTCTGTGTATTGCCAGTGAATCACCAATTTAGCTGATATAAGGAATTATCATAAATCATTCCAGTGCTGAAAAGAAAAAATTCTCAGGATCATATGAATTTTAAAAAGGCAGAAAATATTTTCAACATGAGAAAACAGGATGCTTTCAAATAAACTATTTCACAGCACTGAGGTGAAGTTCAAATAAAAGATAATACTTCAGCTGAAAGAACAGTCATAATGAGGCAAAGCTGCATGTTCATTTCTTTAACATAATAAAAGAATGGGGGTAGGATAACCCCCATCACAGAGAAAGAAGAACGTAATCTCATTTCAAACAAATGGGACTGGTACTACAGAAATGTTAACAAAAATAAACTAGAGGCATGTAATTTAAGTAGCTGTTCAAAGTCTAAGAGTTTTACAGATGTTAGTTAAGTTAAAACACTCAAAGCTAGAACCTAGACTTTTATTCTAAGCACTGATTCACTTTCTCTCTTCAGTGAGGTCCACAATGAACAGTTAAAACCACGCTCAGCTTTATAAAGTCTATCATGTTGGCATGTTTCTCAACAATATCTGACTAGAAGAAGGGTTGGCTGACAACAGAAGTGTAACTTCTTGTGGGTCATTCATCTACAAGGTACAGTGGGTTCAGTTTTCTGGCTTGTGTGTGGGGTCAGGGATGAAATTAGTTACAGAGGTTACAGTTTCTTACTATGATAGTTAAAAACTGAAATTGACTACAAATAATTTTTATAGTAACCATTTCAAAGCATTTTCAAAGAGGCTTATCTACTCAAACAATCTTAGATATAGCAGCTATCACATATGCACATATTGGGAACCAAATGTGGCAGCTATCAGGTAAGAACACACCTGGAGTCCAAGTGCGGCAGCTTTCTGGGAGACACACACTAGGACCTCAGGCATGGCAGCTATCAGCAAGAACACAGTGGAACCCCAGGTGTGGCAGATACCAGGTAAAAACACACTTGGAGCCCAGGTTTTCAGGGCGGCACACACTTACGACCTCAGGCATAGCAGCTATCAGGTAGGAATACACTGGAACCCTGGATGTGGCAGTGTGGCAGCTATCAGGTAAGAACATACTAGGACTTCAGGCATGGCAGCTAACACACAAGCACACACTGGGACCACAGTGGGGAAGCTATCAGATAAGTACACACTGTAACTCCAGAAGTGGCAGTTATCACAGAAGCACACATTGGGACCCAGATGTGACAGCACTCAGGTAAGTACAGTCTGGGCTGTGTGTGCAAGAAACACTAAAGCCAATACCTGTTTAATTGCTAAGTTTTGTTGAATTTATGGCAATTTTCCCCCCATAAAAATAGATGCTCTATTTTCTCAGATTAAACACACGTATTTTTTTCATTTGCACAAGTCTTATCTGAAACACATATCAAAAACCAAGCATCGAGATAACTTGCTGTCTAATGTGCCCTGGCCTATTTCATCTGCAGCTTGATATTCAGTGTATGATGGTTGAATGACTTCTTTCTGGCCTGTCTTCCAGGCTTGCTGTGATAATTAAGTGGGACAGGGTTATATGAAAGAGTTTTGAAAACAGTAAGGTAAAACATAAACTTAAGGTCTTATTATAGTGGCACCAGTATTACAGGTATTATTTTAATAAATAAAACTCCTTTATAAGTGTACAAAGCTTTGCAGTTCAGTGCTTTATTCTATGACATCCCACTTCATCCTAACTAGCAACACTGTGAAAAAATGTTCTGCTTCTTCTTTAATTAGGGCAGGCAGGTTAAGTGGCTTCTTAAAGACTGCATTGCTATGATGTAGCAGAATCAGGACTGAATCGGACTATGGTTCTAAATCCAGTACAGTATCTGTTCCAATTGCACTAGTGCTGTCCAGCAGAAGTGTAATGTGAGCCACAAGCACAAGCCAGGCATACCATTTCAGATTTTCCAGTAACCACATTAAGAGAACCAAAAGGAAAAAATTAATTTTAATATAATTTATGTAATGAAATATACCAAAATATTACATATAATCAATATAAAAAGTTGATATTTTACATTTTTCCTTTTTGTAGTGAGTCTTTGAAATCTGATGTGTATTATACGCAAGTCACATGTAAAGTGGCTGCTATAATGGATGGTTCAAGGTCCGCCCCACGCCTTCTTCCTCTAAATATTTAGTGACAGAATTAGTTATTCATTTTATTTAAATATAAATTATTATGAAAAATAGAATAAGACAAATGAATCAAAAAAGATATTTTATAAAAAATAATTGCTTTAAAATATAACTACAATGGCTTTATTTATTAAACTAATACATACCCCTAATTTCAAGCAAAATTTAATTTACAAAAATATAGAAGCAAGCACCGCTGTCTAAATCGCATTGTTACATGTAAGGGAAAGTACACTTGTATCTCTTTATATTAACTTAGGAAGAAACCATGAACTTTGAAGGAATAGAAGGAAAAAGTTTAACTTGTCAAAAATTCCTCAACTCTCAAAGGAAAACTGTCAGTAAGAAATACAGGAATGAGAGAAAATGAACAAATATTACATGAGATTATTGCTTCTCAACAACCTGACTCAAATAAATCTGGGGATATAATGTTCAGCACAGGAAATAAAGCCAATGATATTGTACTAACTGTGGAAAAAAATGGTAATAACAAGGTAAAAAAAAAAATCTGACTCAACCACTATTTTATAAATTCAGCAAATCAAAACCATTTATTTTAGTTTCCTTATCTACAAACTAGGCAGAAACTGCTAGTTGTCTCCTCAGGATCTGGTCCATGACACAGATGTAAAACATGATAAATTATGAAAACTATATTCAAAGGCATTTTGAAAACCTAAACATCTCATCTAAAAAGATGATTCTTTTGAAGGAAGAGATCATGGTTACTTGACCTATGTCTATATCTGGAGAAGTTTGCTATTGTTTATTTGTTTTGTTTTGGCTTAGGGGTCAATAATAGCATTTTTTCCTATCCTGTTTTTCTGAAAACTTCAAGTTGCTGGTAACTTAGAATTAAGCATAATCTATTAAAAAATGCAATGCAGCCCTGGCTGGTGTAGCTCAGTGGAATAAGCATTGGCCTGCAAGCCAAACAGTCGCCAGTTCAATTCCCCAGTCAGGCCACATGCCTGGGTAGCAGGCCAGGTCCCCAGTAGGGGGTGCGCGAGAGGCAACCACACACTGATGTTTTCCCCTCTGTCTATTAAAAAAAAAAAAAAAAAAAGGCAATGCAAACAAAAATAGTAAGTGATACAGGAAAATAGATTATTCTAAAAGAAACACATATCATTAATTTTTAAATATGTATGGTTAGTGTTCAGAAAAATGACTGAGAAAACCTTTATTTTTCTATTTCCAGAAACTATTTATAATTGTAATACAGAGAGCACATGCTCCTTAATCATTAATTTTGAATATAATATATACTAATCATTAATCATTTAAAATAATTTAACTTACTAGAGAAGTCAGCCCTTCATTATCAACAATCCAGTCTTCCTTTTCGGCTAATCTCTTTACTTCTATAGGGAGAACAAACACAAGTAGTTTTTATCAGTTATCTCACTGAACTTTCCAGAGATAAAAATCTATGGGTTATGGTGTTTTAATTTTTTTATAGGTTTGTAAAAAGTTGGTGAAAATATGTACAGAATATAATTCTGGCAGAATCAAGGATTTAAATGTGTATTGCTCACTGCATTTTTCTAATAAAACATTAATGTAAGTAAAATTTTTAACTACATAGCCAATTTGGAGAGTGCTAGGCTAGTTTTAATAACTTTGGACAATGTATTAGTTATTCGGCACTCTTGATACTATTAAACATGTACAAAATAACATTACTTTTCCCCTAAAATTTCTAATGAACTATTTAGATTCTGTTTTAATCCTATACATTCCTGACAATGACAGTCTGATTCCTATTTGGTTAAAGGAATGCAACATGCCCAAACCTTTAACATTGCAGTCGTTTCAGTTCTGAGAGGAAGAAATGATGAATTAAGAGGACACTGCTCAGTTTCTCACCTAACCCCATTCCATGTCCGTTTACTGAGTGTATCAGTCACCATTTCTATATCGACATGATGACAGATAGTAATGGCTTATGTCATTTATAAAAATGTTCCTGTTTTTTTAAATATTTAATACCTAAAGGGCTCCTTTGTAAAGATAATCTTGTTTTTTATAACTATATGTAAAAATCCAACAATTTCTAGAAAGTATAAAGAAAATAAGCATCGTCTATAATTTCTACTATATGAAGAACCACTGTTAACAGTCTTTCTTCTGATTTTACATCGATATTTGTAAATTAAAGTTTTAAAATACACATAATATTTTTTCAAAATTGGGATAATACTTTATATACATTTTACACTCTACCTTTCCTACTTAACATTTGCCATAAGGGTGTTTTTATATCCTTAAATATTTTTCAAGTAGATCCATGTTAGTTTTTGCAGAGTCCGGCATCTCCAATTTTCTAAAAATTCCTTTTGAAAAATTCTATTAAGCAGCCACAGATGGTCTAAAATATTCAAATTTCCATAAAAATAATTTATTGTTTTCAAATATTTGGAAGCTAGAAAGAAATAGCATATTCAGATAACTAATTCTAGTAATGTCATCAATTTTTCTTACTATACCTTCTGCTGTGTGCTGCAACGTGACCATCACACAACGTACTCGTAGATCCAAAATGAGATCCTGAATAGTCTGTAACATGTCATTAGGAATTTCAAGGGCAGTCAATGATTCATAAGTAAGTCTGTAAAATAAACAAAATAAAACAATAGTGAGCAGAGTATAATCACACCATTTTGCCCATCCTATAATGACTCATTATGGAGCTTAGAAGCTACATTATTATGTTGAAAATAAGGTAAAAATAAAACCATAACAGGGATTAAAATATAACAGTAACAATGAATTAAACAATAAAAGATGCATATCCAGTCTGGCACTGTCATCAAACATAAAACCAGGAAGGTTTAAGAGCCTGCAAGATGACACGTGGGAAACAGTGGAGGCAAAAGGATAGAAGTAAAATTCTTTGCAGACTGTATTAAAAATTGTATCTTACCCTGAGTTTTTTTTTGTTTTTTTTTTTTTTGTTTTTTTTTGCAGACAAAAAATACTTACCCTTTTCAGAAGAGTGTGTCTCTATTTACCTTATGGTCTGGATGACATGAGCAAGCCACTGTCCAGAGAGCTCAGACTTCACCTCCCAGCCTCCATACTGCCTCACTCCACCCTCTGGGATGGTGAGCGGGAGCAGTGCTCCACGGATCAGCTTCACAAGACAGTGCATTATCTCCTGAATCATTTTCTAGGCAATGATAAATAAGTAAACTGCATTAAAAGTCACTAACCTGATTAAATCAAATAAAGGCTTCTGCCTGAATGATATGAATATCTTGAAGATAAATATAGTCTTCTACTACGATTGAGAAAAGCCTACCCTGTTGGAAAAGTCTAATATTTATCTTTAACTTACCTTAAAATCATTTTGTCTTTGCCTTACATTCTTTGATCTTTCAATCTGGCCTGACTTCTCAGCAGTCTTAAAAATTAAAAACAAACAAAGAAACATTTATCTTTAGAAATAATTTGGAGTTGTACATAAAAAAAGCATGACATATGCTTATAACTTGATTAAAAGAAATGTATAAGAAATAATCTAAATTTCTGATTAAAGGATAACTAATCCGGAAACCTTTCTCATTACAAGTTATTCACCTTCCTAAAACATTTAAGTACAATTCCCACTAATGAACCTAAGTATTAATTGAAGTAACTTTTTGGTGGGAGAATTTCATATATCATTTTCATCAACAATTTTATGTGGTTAAACCTAAAAGCAGGAGTATCCAAGCATGTGGTCCAGGACAGCTATGAACGCGGCTCAACACAAAATCACAAAATCATAAAATTTACTTAAAAATTGAGATTTTTTGTGATTACGTGGTGCAGTGTCTGGTAAAATAAACATACGTATGCTCTTGCTATTTGTTAAACATACATCTTCATTTCACCAACTTATCAATAACATGTTTCAAACCAAAATAGCATTCCAAAAGAAGTGAAATTATGACAAGCTCAAATTAAGGCAGACAATTTTTTGCATTTCGACACTGTGGCTAAACACGGTCCTCTGAACAGTGAAGAAAATATGCAGCCTTGCTTTTCTATTTGATACAAGAATTTGAAAACAGATTTCAAGATTTCTGGGAAAATAATCAATTACGTCTCCATTTTCAGTTGACACAAATGTTACCTGCCAGTTTTCAAATGGAATGCATGGAACTGCATTCTGACATTGAACTTAAAGAAAGATTTGATCGTCTCTCTTTCCTAGACATGTATAGGTCCTATCTTCCCAGAGACAAATATCCGTTGCTTCACAATCATGTCTCATTCACGTCATCGCTATTTGGCAGCACCTACATTTGCAAGCAACTATTTTCAAGAATGAAACGCATTAAGAGTAAAATTAGAACCAAAATATCTGAGGACCACCTTGAGAACTCAGTGACAACTGCAAATACTTCTGTAAAACCAGGTATTGATGCAGTAGTTTCTCAAATACAATGTCAAACACCCCACTAGGTTTTATGTTGCCCTTTTGCTTTTATAATAAAAATATTAACAAAAACATCAATGATGTTTTATTACTTAGATATGTACATTTTCTATATTAGTGATCACTTGGGACCTATCTGACGATTTTAAAAGATTATCTAAAGGGTCACTGCATAATTAGGGTTATTATGTGAGGGCTTTTTTGCTTATCTGTGGTAACAGATAATTACAAAAATTATGCACGGACCTTTTCTTGCTCACCAGTTTTTGTTAGTGTTTATGTATTTAATGTGTGGCTCAAGACAATTCTTCCAATGTGGTCCGGAGATGACAAAAGGTTGGACACCCCAGCCTAAAAGTATCATACCCTTGATAACATTCTCAAGATCATTTCTCACTGACTAGGATGAAAATGAGAGAAAGAGTAAATTCTAGAATAATGTCCAGTAATCTCAGGACATTTATTCCACTCCCCTGACAAATATTTATGAATATAAACATTATATCTGGCATTTTATTTTTAATTTTTATTTATTTATTTAAGATTTTATTTATTTTATCTTTATACAAAGGGAAGGGAGGGAGAAAGAAAGGGAGTGAAACATAAAAGTGTGGTTGCCTCTTGCACACCCGCTACTGGGGACCTGGCCTGCAACCCAGGCATGTGCACTGACTGGGAATCGAACCAGTAACTCTTTGGTTCTCAGGCCAACGCTCAATCCACTGAGCTACACCAGTTGAGGTTATTTTTTAAAAATTATAAGTCACTGCTCTTCTTCAGAGGTTTTACGGTCTAACTTAGTAGAAAATATATTATAGAATTCTAAAGTTAAATTTTTATCCGTTTACAGATAGCCACGTTTTCCTCTGATAATTCTCCTTAAAGTAATGTGTAGATGACTACAGTGCACTGATTAAAGAGGAATCAATTCAACTGGATTTCAGTTAACATTTTATTACCAAGTTTTCTAAGAACTAGATATTATTATATAAAATGCCTTAGAAATGCAAGCTTAGGAAGGTTTCCAAATAAAGAAGTAGTAACAAAATGGTACAATGTAAAAGAAAGTTCTGGTATTTCATTAACATAAAGCTAAAGTTATCCTTCACAGTTAAAATATTCATGTAGCATTGGTTAAATACAAGAGAATTTTCATGTTAAAAACAACTACATTACAAATGATGATGATATGACTTCAAGTTTATTTTAAAATACAAGTAATGTTATATATATTTTATGTATAAGTTTAGAAAAACAGTATATAGAGTTAGTATATATAATGAACATTATTGATGTGAATGCATAAAAGAAGAGTAAGGATTGGGAATGATTTCAACAAAATTATCAGACATACTTGATAGGAAGTGGTCAACATCACACAGATATACAACTCTTCAGGCTTGAATTTATACTTATTTTAAAACTTTATATTAAAGTGTGCAGCTTTATCATTTTTCCTTTGCAGAAATGTACTTGTTTGAAATACTTAAACTTGAGTTTTTGAAAAAATGGTAAACCCAAAATTTGCCTCAATAATAATTCAATACGCAAGTTCCTAAATTCATCGGCAAACAGCACTCGAAATTCCTTGTGCACTGAGATTTAACTCAGAAATTGGTGTTTTGTCACTCTATTTTTAATACAAATGAGAAGTAACTGAAGTGCTTTACAGCTCCTGTGAGTAGGTAGAGGGGATAGTGTGAAGAGCATGACTAGCTAGAAGAATGCTGCACTAACCAAAGGAAGCGATGAGTGTCTTAGGTAAGGAATCCCTGTGGATGGCTTAGATACAAGCTTCTGAGGCAGAAGTGGCTGAACCCAGTGAATCCACTGGGTGTTTCAGTGAGAAAGGAGAGATGTCAAGAGTGACTTCCATCTGAGTCATGATCACTCAGATTAAGTCCAAATGGCTCTGATGTCTGTTAGCCTACTTTCTGTTTCTGCAAAGTATGATGCTCTGATTCAAAATAATACTTGGTAATCTAGTGACCCAGGTGTAGAAAAGTAGACATGTGGCCCCTGCTTAATAAGCTGATGAAGAGTTATTCTCTAAATGGTAGTTTATCAGGACTTTGTCTTAAGCACTTTTCCCCCCTATATGCTAATTTTTTCTCATAGCTTCAGCTATCATTTCTAATATTTTCCTATTTCAGGTTCTGCACCCAAATACACCATGTGTGTAGGAGGAGAAAATGGGGGGGGGGTGTCCCTCACACCAACAAACAATTCTTCAGGCCCCAGTTCTGACACTACCTGGAGTTGGATTCCAGATAATGGTTCAGTCCTATAGGACTCCCCTCCTCCAGTCCCCCATGCACACTTTGATGCCAATCACAAGCCCAGGTTGTCACCTGTGCTTCTGATGACTGGCTACAGATTGGAGGGTCATACAAACCCCTTCTCAGGTTGAATTAATTTGCTAGAACAGCTCACATAACTCAGAGAAACATGGCATTTATTAGATCATTGGTTTATTATGGAAGAGTATAACCCAGGAACAGACCAATGAAAATGATGCATAGGGCAGGGCATGGGGAAAGGATGCAAAGCTTCCATGGCCCGTCTAAGCAGGCCACTCTCCTAAAACCTCCATGTGTTTATTAACCCAGAAGCTCTCTGAAACACTCCTTCTGGGTTTTTTTTTGGAGGCTTTGTTAAATCATTGGCCACTGGTGACTAAACTCAACCTCCAGCTATGTACGGGGGTTTTGGAGGGGAGACTGAAAGTTCCAATCCTCTAATCACATGGTTGGTGCTATGGGCAACCAGCCCCTCATCCGTAGGTGGGGACCTGAGTCGTGTCATTAACATAACAAAAGACACCTTTATCATTCCTCACTTCAGAAATTCCAAGGGTTTTAGGAGCTCTGTGCCAGCAATGGGATCATTTATTTATTATAAATCATATATTACGCTTCCAAATTTATATATACAGCCCAATTCTTTCTTCTGACACTTTGAATTTCAGATCGCCTACTTGATACTTCTTGAATAACTTACAGGAATCTCAAATGCAACACATTAAAATGGAAAACTATTATTTTCCTCTAAGTATGTTCTTTCTCATGTCTTTTTGATTTTGAAAATGGCACCTACTCACTTGGGAGCCTATGGGAGTTGTATGTGAATCCCTGTCCTTATCAGTCTCATGTGACCCATCAGCAGGTACGGTCAATGCTACTTCCAAAATACAAATAAAATATAAATTTTATTTACATTAAATAAATATATATTTTCTCTCCAACTCTACTGACAAAACAGTAACCCAACTACCATTTTCTGGTTGGACAGCCTCAAGAGCATCCCAACCTTGACTTTTCTCTGCCAGCTCATTCTTTTACCTTTTCTTTTTTTTTTTAAAGATTTTATTTATTTTATTTTTAGATAGGGGGGAGGGAGGGAGAGAGGGAGAGAAACATCAATGTGTGGTTGCCTCTCGCGTGCCCCCTACTGAGGACGTGGCCTGCAACCCAGACATATGCCCTGACGGGAATTGAACTGGTGACCCTTTCGTTTGCAGGCCTACACGCAGTCCACTGAGCAATACCAGCCAGGTGCCAACTCATTCTTGAACAGGCAACAGGAGTGGTCTTTTTAAAACTGAAAAATCTAGTCAGATAACTCAACCACTTTAGAGTCTCCATGGCTTCCCAAAGCACTTAGAATACAAATTCTTTGCCCTGCCTGTTCCTCTAGCCTCAGCTCTTGTTTCTCCTGATGCACACACCCACTGCTCAGCACACTCTGGTTGCTGTGACTTTCTTTCTGCCAAGTCCCTTTCCTCAGTTCTGGGTGCTGTTCTCTCTGCCTAGTGCATTCTTCCCAATCCTTTGTGTGGCTATTCCCTTCTCATGCTTCCAGTTTCAGTTTCAGTATCATCTCCATACAGAGGCCTTTCCTGACCTCCATCCCACTACTTATATTCTTAATTTTAAGACTCTTACTTGTTTCTATTAATAGCTGTTACCAAAATTCAGGAAAATTAAAAAAAAATTTTTTTTTCGTTCTGTTTCTACAGGAAGGGAGAGGTCATGTTTACCTTGGCCACTCTTTTACCTGTATTGTATATAGGTATATTAAAATTTGTGTGTGTGTGCATGTTTCAGTACCTTGCACAAAGAGGCTACTCAGGGCATACAATAGGTATTCTGTGAATAAGGTATCACCAAGGGTTAGGATTCATCAGAACCTCTTGAAATATATTTCAGAAAGCACGATGGCTCTGAATAGCACTAGGTTAATGGAAAGGCCTTCTTTAAAAAACTTGGAAGTCCTGAGTCTCCACAAGGCAGTCTGGCTGCAGGGCATAATCCTGTGATATGCTTCTGAAATGTCCAACAGACCTAATACTTCTGGAGATTTAAGGTGTCAACAAAGGGATGAGCAGAGGTTTAAGAATTCTGTGTGAATGTTGGGGGTTGGGAAGACTGTTTTAGGTGGGGAATTCTGATGTTGCTGAGGAGTCCAGTAACTACTGTGATGTCAGGAGACAGAGAACACTGGCATCCTGTACTGTGAAATCTATGTAAAGGGCTCTGTGAAGGTTAATTTTTTGTGTCAACTTTACTGGGCCATCGGGTGCCCAGAAATTTGGTTAAACATTACTCTGGGTGTGTCTGTGAGGGTGTGCCTTTGGATGAGATTAATATTTGAATTGGTAGGCTGAAAGCAGCAGCTTGGCCTTCTCAGTGTGGGTGCATTCCATCCAATCAGTGGAAGGCCTGAAGATAACAAAAAGGTCAGGGTAAGGGGAAATTCTTACAGCTTGACTGCATGAGCTGGGACATTGGCCTTTTCCAGCCTTCCGACTGGAACTGAAACATTGGGGATTCCAAGCTCTCGAGTCTTCTGGTCTTCAAATTGGGACTATACAATCGGCTCTCCTGAGTCTCCAGCTTGCTGACTGCAGATTTCAGGACTTATTAACCTCCCTAATCACGTAAGCCAATTTCTTAAAGAAATCTATTTCTCTTTATATATATGGTTGGACACAGAACCAACATCATACTGGTTCTGTTTCTCTGAACCCTAACACAAACCTGGTGTATTGTGCTGTGGAGGAAAAGCTGAAAGTCTGAAAGAAAGATGTGAATTATCTCAGTGAAGGGTCATGTCAGTATAAAACTGTAAGTATCTTGATTGTCAGATGGTGTCTTTTCTAGTTTTATTTGCCACAGTACCTAACAGTGAACTTTTCATATAGTGGATTTGTTCAATGGGAAGATTATTTCATAGTCCTTTGCAAAATATTTTCAAATAAAAGAAAAAAGTGAAAATCAATCATGAAAACAAATCATATCAAAGTTAAGGCTAAATTTTGCCAGAACAATTTTGCCCAAGAAACATGTGCTAATGAATGTATGATGCCACCTACTGTACAGAATACATTTATAAGCTTCAAGGACCTGTCTCCAAATATATGAAAAATGGAGGAGATAGGACAATTGGTTCTAAGGTATACGCCTTGCAATTGTTACTTTAAAAATAGCTTATTATTTTAATCTAATGAAGAAACTGAACATTTCCAACCTATTGAATTATGTAAGGTTCGTTCTATTTTTTTAAATCTAATTTTGTAAGATAAAGTGCTATACACTATAAATTATAAAACTTTTTAAAATTCTAATTCCTAATATTTAAAAATTATTTGGATGCTTTAAAAATTTTCACCCAAAATACACTATATTTAAATATATCTAAAGGTGAGATCTTAACCTACTATTAACCATTTCGTTAACTAAAAACCTTTACTCTTTCCTGCACACACAGACCAAAACTACTTTGTGGTGAGACCAACGGCTAGATTTCACTGTTTTGATTCACATATGTTACTTCACATGGGCTTGACTGGTTGGAAGAACTGACTATTTTTTAAACTGCTGAAAACTCCATCTAAATCTTTAACGGATGAACTCTTAATAAAACAAAATAGTTCCATAACAAGAAAAATAAGAAATTTCATGTAAGTTGTGTTTAAATATTATAGAGCTTTCTTGTATGAGATTGAATAGCAACTATCAAAACCCAGAACTCTTCCCGATTTTAATTTAATTAAGTTTCTGGATCTCACTCAGACTGAAATGGTGGACACTATCCCAACTCCTTCACTCCTTTCTACTGCCCTTTGGTGTCTTTCTAGCTTTTCAAGAGAGGGTAAATAGTTTAAAAACATGCCCAAACATATAGAAAAAAATACTTAATTAGCAATTATTATTATACATTTTTAAGAAAAGTTTAAATATGAATAGGTAGAAATACCTTAGGCATATTCAACTCAGTACAACTGATTAGAACAATTTAACAATTTTTTTTTTTTTAGTACTACTGCTGTTCATGAGTTTGGAAATAGCTCATTTATTTCACAACTAGGTGTAACCTATAAGGAAGGAAAATGTTTTCCTTTCCATTAAAATATCTCAGACCAAAAACACTTGGGAACCTTACAAACTCTAAAAAGACACACAATAAGGTCACTGTTGTCAGTGTGTGCTGGGCCACCAATAGGAACCGATCCAATCAGAAGGAAAAAGCACTTGGCTAGAAAATAACTAGGTTTAAATTCATTTCCTAAGGGAATAATTTTTCAGAAGAGTTAATCTATCTTGACATTATTTAACACTAATCTAGAAGTTCATCAGACCAGTATTTCTTAATGCTATGAAACTTTGTTCACTGAAAACCTATTATGTACCAAGGCAATGAGATTTCAAATACTGGACTATATATTTATTCCAAATAATAAGAGCAAATTCTTATTTATCTTCCAAGCACTGTAATAAGTAAGCACTTCTCTTATGTTAACTCATTTAATTCTCAAACCATCCCTATCGGGTGGGCACAGAGAAGTAAAGTTATTTCCCTAAAGTCACAGCTATTAAGTGATAAATATTGGGTGTTTCTAATTCAACATGAGTGTTTGGAAAGAAAACGTGTAAACACTGTTTGTCCAAGGCATCAATATGGAAGCATCTAACCTTTCTAGTCCTCATATAAGCAATCTGAATTAGAGATGGAACAGATTAAAAGAGTCAGCTATGACACCATGGGAGTGGTGCAGCTATCTCCCACTGTGGGAGAGGGCAAGAACCCAAACCTGTTCTCAGCACAGCTGCACAGCTCCCATCCAGCTGAGATGAATAAAAATGTGAACTGATGGGGAAATGTTTGAAAGCTGAACATTGAAAAAAACTTTTTCAGGATACCTGAAAAACTGACATTGAAGCATTTTCTTCCTAGGCCAACAATAAGCAATTTTGTATTTATGAATGTCAGCCAAACTCCACATTTATTTTATGAAAGACTGACTTTGTATAGTTAGTTTTTCAATGGACCTTTTGTATAACTAAGTGATACAAAAAGAACATAAGTTATGACATACATTATTAATTGCTATATTTAAATGTTCACTTAGAAAGTACAGTAACTCATAAACTGCTGAAAGAAAAAATATAGTGATAACCCATGTTTAAGAGACTGATTTTTCTAAGAAAGCTGGTTTTTTATTCATTACCAATTACCAATTAGCACTAAGTAAATTTTATGGTTTCAATAACTTAATCATTCCCATAAAGAAGAATCTAGGAATCTACTACATTTACAAGAGACAGTGGACAAATAAGAATTAAATATACAATGGAAAAAAATAAAATAAAGTGAACAACTCTTCTCTTTAAGAGTAGCATGAATGTATGTCCACAAACATGACTGGATGGACCCCTGGAGTACCCAACATACAGAACCACTTTTTACCAAGGAATAGAGGTCCTGAACCACAAAGATATGGTACAAAAAAAATAAACTTTTTAACCCTTTTCCACATCCATTTTTGTGTTGGCAAATGCAAAAGTAATAGGAAATAGTTTTTACCATCAGGAAGATCCATACCATCCTAGCCCTCTCAGGGCTATAAAGAGTTCTCTCGGAGACATGAAACCAGAGCTGCCTTCTCCATGTTACAAGTGGAGGCAAAGGGCACTAGAGTGTATATGCCAGGACCCAGGGGCCTTTCATGAGAACTTGAAGTGGGACTACAGAGTGATAAATCTAAGTTTCAGGTGCTGTATGTAATAAGTCAGTGTCATTACTTTATGTTCATAACATCTATGCCACCAATTATATTATGATTTAAGATACTAAGTAAATGTGTGACCTGTAAAAATATAAAGACTTGTAATAACTTCTGAGGCATGATCATATAAGAGCTAAATAACAGAACCTTTAAATTTCTTTTTAACTAGGAAATTCCATAATTGTACGAATTATTTCAAACCTGTGTGCAAGCTGCAAGCATTTTATCCTTATTTTATCATTTATTCATAGTGCACAATGGTTTCACCCATACTTTGGCCTGATGGGCACTTAATTCAGAATCCTTGAAAATATTCTGAATTTTCTTTAATTGACTATCTCAATTAAGCTTCCTAATCACCTTTTGAAATAGATGCATTTAATATTTTCTTTTTACAGTTGAGGAAACGGAATCTCAGAACAATTAACTTGTTCAAAGCCATACAGCTATTAAATGTTAGGGCTTTACAAGCACTTTTAACTAATTTTTAAACATCAGACAACAGTTAGAGGTGTTGGGCCTTTATGATTTTAAAAAAGTCACTTCAGAATCTTTAAGACATTTTTAGGACTAAAAATTCGCAATGACTTAATTACATCTATTGTCACATTTGTATACAGACCTCACTGAAAAGGCTTCCATTAACATATGAAATCCAGAGTTTCCAGAAGTTAGGCAGCTGACTTAAAACAAGCTTGGTCAATTTTTCAACAAATGCTACCCGGTGGGGAGATTTGTATCTCCATGCTATGGGGGGAAAAGAATAAAATACTATGAGTATACTTTTGAATCAGGAATAAAAATTTCTTTAAACATACTGCTGCTCCCCCATCCAAAAGTGTGTTCCACTTTGGCTGCAGAGCTTTAATATGCTGAAATACTATTATTTCGTTCTTCATACCACACTCCCAACACATCTCCGTGCAGGACACACTCTCACCAGAGGCCCCAGCTTTCTCATGGCGCATGAAAGACAGAGGAGGAGATGACAGGTCAGGAGGGCACAGCAGCAGGAGCAGGGAGGACTTCACAGAGGAGGATGCTTTGGCTTTTCAATCCTGTCTTCAGGATGCCAAATATCTCTTTAAAAAGTCATGCCTTCAAAGAGCTAACTAAGGCAATAAACATGGGCCCCCGGCCAATATTTAAATTTGTAACTAATATCAATTTATTAGAAATGCCACTATACATCCTTATGTAGTGAAAATTCAGTAAGAAGTCCAGTTATCGCAAAGGAACACATTCAAGCACAATCAAGTAATGAACTCTTCCCATAATAAAGAAATTTAAGCCGAATCATGTAATGAATAACTGCTCCCATAACAAAGAAATTTATTAAAAAATAAAAATATTGAAGCCTGTGGGGTTACATGTAATTTAATGGGGTTATTGTAGCAAGTGGGAAATAAGATCTTATGGAATTTTTACGGTAAGAATAAAACCATGGGAATAAAAACAAACAGTAATTCAGTGAGTGTGAATCACTTTCCCGTCTTTTCCACCTTTCTTTATTGCACTCATTCCTGCTTCTCTTCCTGCCATGCCCTGCTTCCTGGTCCTGCTGTTCTGTTTCAGAGTCTCCCACAGGGGCAGGCAGAGGATTCTTCACCGTCCAATTTCACAGCACTCACATGGGGAGCCCTTCTAGGGTCAACTTCTAACTTCTATTTAGCAACTTCAAAGCAGGTCAAAAAAGGGAACTTTTATTAATTCCTCTATTAATTATGGGCTTCCTTTAAAGATACTCCCAGGCAAAAAATACCACACTAATACCACTGCAAAGTTGAAATATTGTTAAGTCGATCAATCATTAAGTGGGGGACCATCTACATAAGTGCAAAAAAGGACTTGTTGAGTTCAAGAGTACATAACATTGTGGTTTTAATAGGTATTATTAAACTGACCTCTAAAGGATTATTTACACACCTCAAACAACACATGGAAGCTAGCTATAGCTTCCTTATTACCTCGGCAATGAATGAACAGAACACATAAAACCCAAAAAACAGTCAGTTTTTGCCAAACTATTATCATATTATAGTGTTACAATGCCTTTTTAGTTTTTATTATGACTGAGGTTGAGTACCTATTCAAATGCTTAAGAGCCATTCACACTTCATTTTTGTGGCCTGCAGAGCCTCTTTATTTATTGGGCATGTTAGTCCTTTGTGTTATGAGCTGTGAGAAGCTTCAAATTCAGTTGTCCTATATAAGAAACGCATGGTTCTTTATTCAGGAGCATATTTTAAACTGGTACTTGTTCATCCAGGCAACATTTACTGAAGGCCCACTGTCTGCTAATTCTGTGGCTGCACTCCAAGGTCTGTCTTATGATTGGCTCAGCACAAATGCTGAACAGAGCAGGTCTCCACCTTCACAGAGCCTACAATTAAATGGACAGCCAATGAAAGGAGTCTTAATGGTAATATGGTAATATGACATCAGTCTAGTGAGATAAGAGGTATATTTCATCTAAAGACAGAGATGAAACAGACAAACACTAACTGCTTTCAAAATGGCAGGTAGCACACTACATAGTTTAGGTCATTGCTGATATGTGTCTTGGGCCAATGACAAGGTAAATATAGAGCAGGAAAATCTAAAAACTGAAAAAGCATTGAAAGGCCTGTCTCATATAGTAGCTGGTAGACTCTTACATGGCTTATTCCCGAAAATTAATGTTTCAAAAGATCGGAGCTCCTCCATTCAGCTATATCCCTATTGTGAGAAACTAACATGGTATCCTTATCTCATATATTCCTTGCGCAGCTTGTTTTAAATTAAAGTGAAAGCAACCTAATCTGAACCCAAGTCCCCGCTGGCTCTGAAGCTGGACAAGCTCTTTGTGGAGTCTGGCCTGCCTAACTACACATCCATGTATTCTACATACACATGTATATTCAACATTTACAGAGGTGATGGTTTCAAAGATGAGTCTGTGATAGAGAATGCCTGCATCCCAAAGAAAAATAGGAAACATTGCCTTTTCACCAACTTAAAATAAAAATTCTTTTTGAAAGCCACAGAATGAACAGAAAGTAAACCTAGCTAACAACTAGTAAGCTAGTAATCCAACAACTAGTAAGTATTCTAATTGAAATGGTTTTATGATAGACATATTTAGACGATTTTAAGCAAAAACATAACAAACCAACTCCAAGAGGTTTCCAAAAAGATTCCTTCAGGTGAAATCTTTTTATGGCACATTAATAAGTACATTACTTTGCCCGGATTATTAATATAGCTACTAAATGGCATTGCCAGATAATAACACTGAACTGGAAGTTCTTCAATTAGTGTGCTGGCATTCAATCATTAAGGTTCTTGGAAAACAGACAGGCTCCTGCAGCCTCCTGCCCACTGACAGAGAACAATTCTTAGTCTTGTGTTTCATTTGATATTTTTATTACTAGTGTTACCGAATGTGGACCCGTTTGGGTCGGGGTGGGGTGGGGCTCAGATACTGTTAGTGAAACAATGCCCCCCCTTTCCAGGGGTCCCTCTGTTCTAGGTTCTTTGCCTGCTGCCCTTAGAAATTATGGCTCTCGATGCCAGAGAAAGGAAAGGAATTATTTATTCAAAAGTTATACAGGTTTTTGAATAATGGTTAAATGTCGCTATTAAATCTCAAAATCCCTTTAAAACACCCACCGACACACACGATCCTGCCTTTCTTTCCCTTTGCCCAGTCAGGCCAGTCAGGGGTACCGTCCTTCAGGAGGAAAAGAACAGAAGTCCAGAGCTCAAGCTAGGCAGGCCTCTCCCGGTTCCCAATGCCAGCCATCACCTGTGTCACCGCAATCTCCAGTTCCTAATCCAAAACCACATGGCACCTTCTCATAGCCCACTAGCAAGAGTCCTTTCTCCCCTTTCCTTCCCACGTGGTCCTCACACTGTCCCCCCGTGGCGTGGGAAGAACCATTTCTCAGCTCTCAGACACAGGTGCTGTGTAACTCAGGGTGGGTGGGTGGGTGGGGGCTTTTTCCCAGTCAACTCCTGGGCTTAAATTATCCAAATCTTCCTGGTTAGCTTTGTTGATATGCAAAATAACCACCTTTGCATATCAGGTCTGAACCGACCTTGCTGTTACAGACATGCAAAATGACTCTCAATGGCCCTGCTACAGTGCAGGTTTGAAACTGGTCTGTTATTGATATGCAAAGTAACTCTGAGAGGTCCTGCTCCCTGCCTCCCTTCCCATGGTGGCCTGCCTTGGGGTGGGGGAGGGAGGATATATTTTTCTTAGCCCACATTCTGGACACCCTTACAAATTGCCCTTTGCGGGGGGGCCCTGTTACATTAGCAGATTCTTCATACCTATGTATTTATGTGTATAATGAGAATCCTTCTCTCCCTCTCATTTCCTTCTAAGTCTACTTCTTTCAAATTCTGATCGTTAAAATTGAAAAATGATTTTGGGTTTTCTTTTCTGAATGAATTCAACACACACTAATTAATTCCCACATGTTATATCACTGACAGAGTAACTTCAAGAGTTATTTCCTAAGACTGATGAAAAGAACTAAGGGGATATGGCAGGAATGTCCAAATTTTTTGACAGAAATTAAATGTAGGCTGATGAATTTTGCTTTGATCACAAAGAACAAGTTTCTTCAACTTTATTCATATCTATGTTTTACTATAAGCAATTCTTCATAATGTTCCAATTTCGAGTAACTACATTAAGGAAAATAAACTTGAATTATTTTACTTCCACTTCTAGCCATAATGGAGTAACAAGAATTGGGTTTAACCTCCAGTCATAAACAATTAGAAAACTGGGAAGAAAACATATAAACAACTGTTTTGAGACACTGAACAAAAGGACAGAGAAACAGGTGAGTCCGCATTTGCCCTGGCTTTCTGCCTGCAGATAATTTCTAGACAACGGAGGTAAAGGGAGGAGGAACCTAAACAAAGCTCAGTGGCCTTTCTGAGTTGGAAAGATAAATTTCGAGGAGGTGGAGGTATCTGGAAAATGCTGGGAAGAACTCTGCAAAGTAGGGAGGAGCTACATAAAAAACAAGCTAGGAAAATCTGCTTAAAAGTCTTCTTAAGTCTTTACTGAGTATTAGGTCATGCAAATGTGGTATAAGATCAAGATTCCCAGAAAGCATACAGGCCAGGGAGACTTTCTAGCTCTTAACAGCCTGAAGGGATAGCCCTTATGAATTACCTGGGTCATTCAGCAGAGACCCAAGAAATAATGCCTTAACAGTATGGCTGAAGTATCCCTAGATACTTCTAGTAGCCTAGAATGAAGGTTACTCTAGACCTACTCTGCCAAGCTTAACAAGCTTGAATGGGTTAAATTTACTGTAAGTAACTGATAAAACTAAGTCCAGCGCTTTTTAAAGCAAGGCAACAAAATCCAGAGACCCAACACTGTACATTCACAGTGTCTGGGAAACAATAAAAAATGAAACAATTAGCCATGCCAAAAGGCAGGGAAATGTGAACCATAACTAGAAACCAAGAGAAAAATTAGTCATTAGTAACAGATCTAGAAATAAGAGATACAGAATTAACCAGTAACAGCAATGTTCAAATATTTAAGAAAAACATGAAAATAATAAAAGGGAAGATAGAGATGAAAATACAGTATACGAAAAGTTTAGGCTAGACACTGCTGATAAAAGACTAGAGAAGTTGAAAGCATAGCCATGAGTGATAATGAAATACAGATGGGGAGTTACGGAACAGAGCCTGAGTGACCGATGGGGTAATCTACAGGTATAACATACATGTAACTGGAGTCCCAGAAAAGGAAGCAGAACAGAAAAATATTTGAGATTACAGCCAACAATTTTAAAAATTTGATGAAAATTTCCATAATTTAATAAAACGGATCTAAGAAGCTTGACAAAACCTAGGCAGGATAAATCTGAATTGTTCAGGGTGATATAATTCATTATAGTTGGACTCAAGTATAATTTTTAATTTATTTAAGCCTGTTAGCATGTCAACTGATGGTAGTAAATTACATAACAACAGGGAAGCCATGAGGTGAAGAGTGTTTAGACCTGAGATTATTCTACTAATTAAAGGAAGGAAGTATTTTTTGAAAAACTCTGGTGGGCTGCACTCCAGGGTCAGGCCCTGGGTCTGTACGCTGCAGCACAGCAGGCAGAAGCAAACAGTTCTGTTCTTCCACTGTTTGGTGAGCTGGGTGGAGAATGTGCACAGGACAAGAAGAAGGAAAATCAAGAGTTATGGAAGCTTTACAGTTAGTACAAATGAATCATCTAATTTTAAAGTGTTTTTATAATGGACCTTCATATTTATTAATGAAACCTTAAAAAATTCCCTACTTCAGTACTTATAAGAATAACATGAAATATTTCCAAAGACTTTAGAGGTATTTGAATTTAATATAAAGTATTTCTATTATTCTATTTTTATTTTTTATTTCTATTGTTGAGGTTAGAAACGCCAGTGACTAAGAGTGTCCAATTGGGTCACGAATGAATTCTAATCAATACATTTTATATCTCATATAAACAATAGGTAAATATCAACATTAGAAAGTTAAATGTAACATATTTACCATTTGAGATACTTTATCTCATGAAAAAAACTAGCAATTAATTTATGATTAACAATAAATCTTTCCTTCCAAACCAAATTTAAAAATTCATTAAAAAGATGTCTTTCTCTGTACAGAGTACAGAAATTACTTTTGTTGCAAAATTCACCTTGAAGAAGTTCTCACATAATTTTTTCTGTGGCATATTTTAAAAAATTAAACCACAGAAAAAATAAAACTAGGTTTTAACTAAATATGTTGAATATGTTGAATAATCACTGACCTGTTGGCCAATGACTTACTAAGAAATCAAATGGCATGTATTTAATGTACAATGTAAAATGCATTTTAATAATTTAAATTTAATTACTGGGTAGTTATTTAACAAGTAGAAGAGATGACGGTTGGTAATATTTAGCAGTAGTAACACAACGAACTATGGAAACATCCAAGAGAAAAATGTTTTAAATTACACAAGTACAAATTAAGAAAACACAGTGGGAGTAGAAGGACATACTTACTGTCATCTCGACCAGACTGGAAGCTGCTGCCCCTTTTCAGTGATGCTGTCTGACTAAGATGGCCCAACACTGAGGGACGTACATCGTTATCTGGATCCACCATGGGACTGTGCAGGCCTGGAGTGCCTGGGAAAGAGAGGGTACGTTCCTGTAGGTTCTATATATTCATACTTAGTTGATTTAAAGGACTGTTTCTCTGAGTTATTTCTTGCTCAAATTTTCCATTCTTTTAAGTAAAGCATTTGCTAAGTAAAGTAAAAAATATTTCCTCTAAACACTAAACAGCCTTTATAAGTCATGGCGAATTTGGAGGATTCAATCCATTACTTTGGTTTAGTATAGAGATGTAACAAATCATGGAGTGAAATGTATGCATCATTTCAGAATGAAATGTTCAGCAAAACTGGGGAGGGATGTTTGAGAAACATAAAAATCAGTAAGAGAAGTCATTTTTTGAAAAACTACTTGGAACTTGGAAAGGAAGTCACAGAGGTCTCATTCTTTTAATGGAGATTTACTGCACAAATCTTTGACTTCTCCCTTAAAGCTTAAATCCCTCAATCCCATTTTTTTCTTTCTTCGGGATGTGGGATTTGCTTCCCTATTTCCATCCAAACAAACTAGTTTGGATGCTTTTCACCGCACACTGTTAATATTCCAGAGGTTACTATTGTTACTATTATTAAGAAATTCTCTTTATGTCCTGAATTAAAATCACTGAAATATTGGGTTTTTTTACTTAATCTTTATTATATTTTTTCCCTTTAATCCTCTTGTACTCCACTCCCCGCAGCAATCACCACACTGTTGTCCATGTCTAAGAGTCCTTTTTCCTTTTTGCTCAATCCTCCCACCCCTTAACCACCACCACCCCCGTCAATTCTCTCCTCAGAAATATTCCAAAATACCCTCAGAATTCCAACCCAAATTATCCTAAGAACCAGGACGTTTTTTTCTAAAATGAGCATCAAGAGTTATTAGAAATGGAATCCCATGTTGTTAAATGAGTTAGTAAGACATTCATTTTAAGTAGTAAAGTTTGCCTTTCAGTCTGTAGAGGTGTCTATAATCCCCCACTCTAAGCTCTTTAGCTGAGCATCTTCAAAGATCTTCAAAACAAGTTGAACTCAATAAACGTTTACAGAGTATTTACCATGCACAGGACACTTAAATATTCTCTCTGTAAAAATACATCTTAAATTTCCTGCCTTAATTTTTATCCTCTCTACCTGAAAGGCCTTATTTTTCCTCTCTATCTGCTTAAATTCTCATCCTTAAAAATGCAACTTGAATTATAGCTGCTGCATAAAGTATTGCCTATCTCCAAGTCAGAATACTATCATTTTATGGATAAGAATTAAATATTATATCCCTGTCCATAGTCATTGGGCATTCTACAAATAACTCTCTCAATATATACGGAGTGGCTGATACTAAATTATTTAATTAAAAAATCCTATTCCTTGTTTTTTAAGTTAATAGAATATTAAAAAGCTTACAGATTTGTTTTCAGGTGGAACAGATAAAACACGTTTATAAAATAATTTGTTACTTACAGTGACAGCTATTCAATAACACTAAACAATTATTTACTGAACACCTCCTATATTGCAGGAACTGTATAGACCCTGGGGATAAGATGAATAAAAGATAAGGCCCCACTCTCAAGGTGTTTACATCCTGGTGGTAAAAGCAGAAAATAAAAAAAAATAATATAAATTACAATAAAAAATGTTATGGAGAACCTGTTTCATGAGCTCCCCCTTGCATGAGCCATTTAACATGATACATCATGAGATCTCTTTTATTCTCGCAGATTTCTGTAAAACCAGGTATGTTTTACAGAAATAGAAAGTCATTTGAACAGGTTTTTTTCTTTTTAGTGGAACAGTATTTCATTGAAGACTTAAATGTATTTCAACTACTGTGCTAACTTTATTTATATGCATTTCTACTTTGGAAGACATATCTAAGATAAGAAGATTTGTATAATTTAATTTTAAGAAAACAAAATAATTGTAACTCAGAGTAAGAAAATAAAAGCAATGAAAAAATACTTTTTTATAACTGAGTTTTTCTACATTGAAGAGGAAGTCACATGTGGAAGCTTTAACAATTTAGGACATTTTCTTTAGAGTTTATATAGTCGGCAGTGCTCTTAATTGTAGAATTGAGGAAGTTAATATCAAAATATCAATTTTCTGAAACATCTTAAAAGTATAAAGGGGTTTGAACTTTCTATCGCATTAAACATTTATATAAAAATGTATATAAAAAGGTGCAAGAAGAGAATGCTTTAAAATGTTATGTTATTCTTGAAGGTTTCAGGACTATAAATTTTTGACTAAAAACGAAAAAGACTTCCTAGTTTCCTAAAAGTACACTATATACCATTCCTACCAAAAAAATACAATTATTGTTTATGTAAACCCTCAGAAAAAGTTTTTCTATATAACTGATGTTTACAACTTATATTTAAATGGTTTAAATATAAGGTATTTATGTAGTTCAAGTAACCAAAATTCTGAAACTGCTAAAGACTGATTTATCTTTCCTTATATTAAAAATATGATTTTCTTCCATTAGAAACCATAGCATAATTCTCTATAATATCAGGAAAAGAAAGTTTAACATGAACTAATTTCTTAATTAGTAATGTCAAATTACCAGCACGTATGTCACAGCAGCAGGAAGCTAGAACAGCACACTCACCCTCGGGAGTAACCAGCATCTGGAACACATCTGCAAGATGTATTTTTGCAGAGTGACCAGAAGATAGCGCTTCAGCACCGCACACAAATGCACAAGCCCAGTAAACTAACCAGTAGGTATTAACTCAGAAATGCATTTTTCTCCCTATCATTTTACACCATTTTCTGTCCAAAAAAAAAAAAAATCTTACGACAAGTTATTTTACATGAAATTAATAGGCTTATCCTTTAAAGAGGAAATTAATGAAAACATTTTAAATCTCAGTTGACAGAAATTATTTACTATCAAATATATTAACAGAAAACCTGATTACTATCAAGTATGTTAAAAAAAAACACTTGAGGATTCTGCAATTCCATTCAAACTTCAATTACATGACTTGGTGTTTCTACTCCACAAAAGAATTACAAATATGAAGTGGTTTTGATGACAACAAAGCATTACTAAAAAGAACAAAAAGGAAAGAAAAAAAAAACAACTTCTTTAACAAATCAGCAAAAAGTTTTAAAATATCTTACAAGAAGTCATTTTCTCTTGTTTGTTTAACCTCACGATATGATAATATCTTCTGATGCATTTAAGAAAAATATATATATTATACAAAAACAGACAGTTTTGAGAATAATTATAGTTTCCTAATATCATGCTCTGATTTATGTGCAGATCATATGCAAGTGAAAACAATATTACTTAGTGTATTTTTCCTGAAAACCTAAATTATCTGCCCCTTGATATCCAGCTGAGGAGAGTGTTCAACTGTATACACACAAACTTCAGTGTTTTTATTAGAATGTTAGCTTGCAAATGAGACGTTTTGCAAGTGACAGACTGAAATATTTGTAAAATGGCATTTGATTTTGTCTTTCACAAACAATGCTGCATTAATATAAGTTATATGAAGTCATTTTTTAAATAGTAAATTTTCTCTAGAAATAAACTGTTCTTATGAATTTTTTCTAGATGGAAATTTTTTAAAAGCCTTTTATCAAATAGGATTACAATCCTTCTGTCTTCATATGTGCTAAAACTAACAACTGTTCCTTATATTTTAAACTAGGGCAGGGTTAAATTCTGCCCCTAATTCTCATGGCTATGCAACTGGTGTGGGGTTTTGCAGAGAGCTTATGGAATCATAATAGGCATATGCTTTATCACTTGTAAAAATAAGGGCTTGAAACTATGGAATTTTTAAAGTCTTTTTTAGCTGTAAAATTCTGATTCTATTATACGGAGTTTAAATCTGAAACTTTAAATCACCATTGAGAACAAAATGGAAAATATGCTTATTCTGCTCATTATTGCTATAATTTAGGACACTGATGAGTGGTGTCATCTAAATGTATAAAAAGTCTGCCTCCACACAAAGAGCACATGGGAAAATTAATCCTTAAAAGAAGAGTACACCAAGAAAATATTAAAGACAACCAAAAAAGTAACAATAAAAACTTCATCAGGATTTCATATTTTTTTTACGAACCTTACAGCTTAAATATTTTAAAGGCACTTAAGCAGAGTAACCAATAAATATACTCGGATAAATTAGTGCCTTTAAAATCACAATTACTTGGCAATAATCCCAAAATTATCTGAGAGGACTAATTATAGGGTAAAGACTACCGTAGAGACAAATAGCAAATATAAATATACCCAATAGCATGAGAAACCATCACCATAGTATTTGTGGAAAAAATAAATACAAACAAAATTCTAGAGCAGAATATTCTTCAGGTATAGCTCTGCCTTCTAAATTTCACAAACTCGTGCTTGAGTTACAATTTTACCGATATATCAAAGAAAAATATATATACCTTATATACAGATGCTTGAAAGAAGCATCTTGGAAGAAAAGCTCCTGTAAACACTTAAAATTAAAAAAAAAACAACACTAAGTTTCTTAATTACTGACTATCATGGGTAATATTTTGATTCTCCAGTTAAATAAAGCTTCTATAATATGCTACCAGCATTCTCAAAAGGAATTCCTTTTGCAATTATGAATATATGGGAGTAATTTAAAAGATCAAAAACAGACATAAAATTATAAGAACCATTTATGGATATAATACTATATAAACAGAACAGAAATTTTGTTTTAATATGAAAAAAACCCCCAGAAAATGTTTTCAGAAGTTGAGGAAATTATTTTCTTCACAATGCTAATAAATAATTCTAGTCACTTCACTAAAAGAATAAAAGCTGCACTGTAAAAATAAAAGTTTAAAATGGTTTTTTTCCTAAGGGAAAATAAAGTCTTTCATAATTTGCTATTAACAAATTGAAACATTTGTTATTTTTCCCCCCAACAACTGTGAGGTATCTACTCAATAAAAAGTCTTCAAATTTATGCTAACCTACGGATCTGAAAACATCTTCTGCTAAGCTTAAAAACTTAAGGGTTTACATTAAAACGCTGTTTTCTTACCAAAAACTGATAACGACTTTAAGAAGGCTTTTTAGAAAATGCTTATCATACCTAGTATTTCATAAGACTTCCAGGAAACCTTATCATGTATCAGTCAAATCCTTTCAACTCAAAATGTGCAAGTTTTCCCTATTTTAAATGAAAAGCAGTCAATATTTGTTTTAACAGACCCTATATAACAAGGGCAGAAGAGACCTTTCTTCAGGGAAGCCTGCAAATGTAGAGCCAGGTGAATAAATTCACAATATTTTCTCATCCTTCATGCCTCTTAGAAGTTTTCTCACAGTCTACAATAGTGTGGAGAACACTGGTCTATAGCCCCAACTCTCAGAAGGGCAGCTGACTTCCTTACTACCCTTAAATACCTTTGAACACATTTTCCTGAGCACAGCAGGCCCTTGTCCCATGTGCAGCACGACCACCCACTGTTGCTTGTTGACCAAACACGAGGGGCCAGGAGCCTCCACAGACACAGGCAGGATGGGATTCCTTTCAAGCACAACACACAGAAGAATTTCAATGCCAAAGCTGGGGGGCAGAGGCGAGTATATCAAGGCAGAATTACAAATTCCTTATGAATTAGACCTGTGTCAACAGATAAAAATGTTCTTTTTGATCTTGTGCTTCTATATATAAAGTTCCCACAGGAGCATTTCCTCAATTTAAAGGGGATCATTTAGTCAAATTAAACAAAGGGAGACATACTTAACATACCTTACTTCACTTTTTAGGGTGTCAGAATTGTCCTTAACAGGTTCCAGGCTATGTTTCTGATATAACAACATTCACAACAACAGTTGAAAAATGAAAAGCTATTTTAAAAGCAAAACTACAGGTGTGAACTTTGAAGAAACATTTCTTCGCTAACACTGGCTACCGCAAGAACCATATAAGCTAGACAGGTGAATAAGCAAAACAAAATTATTTGTTTTAATTACAGTACTACACCCTCAACACAATTCATATATAGCTACATATATAAAGTACATATTTAAGTACAGAAAACATGCTTAAAATATATAAGCACAGAATTATTACCAAAATGACAGAATGCAGAATTAAAATATTTATAATGGTGTATACTTTAAATTAGCAGTTAACGTTAGCATTCAACGTATGTGCATGACATTCACCGCTAAAAATTTTTTCTCTCTTAAGGAATGGTACATGGTTTAGGCATGAAATGGCTCCTGGGTACAAGAAGTCCTCTTCCAGATATACAGTAAGCAAGACAGGAGAGAAGGGCCAGCTGCCAGGATAACAAAGTGAAAAGGTCTTTGACGTAAAAGCCTGTTGGCCTGTTTGATCTAACAAAGATACATAGATCATTCATTATAAGGTGAATGGAATCTAGTATAAAATAGAAGAAACAAGGAAAGAGAACTTAATCCAACTCTCTTCTATGATATTCAACAGCTGTTATTTTACTATACATGATCTACAAACAAATGCTTGGTATTCGTAAAGTAAATCAAATTCCAGGTTACTGACGTTTTTGAAAAAGCTGCTTAAAGTACCAGCATTAATTACTAGTCTTAAATTTAATTTGGAAGCTAAAATTGTATTTTCAAATTAAATTTAAACAAATCTGTAATCATTATGTAAAAACCTGCTGATCTGCATTTAAGTAGTTGAAATTGCTTATATAAACTTAATAATATTTATAATAAATAGTGACAATTTCAAATAGTAAGCATCAAAAATTCTAATGGTAAACAATTCATTGTAAAGCTAATTCATGGCACACTAGGTTTTTCTTATTCTTTTTTTCCTCTTTCTGGGAAAAAAGGAAAGATGAAAAAAGGGAAAAGAAAATCAGACCACCACTTTGATGGAGAAATTTTTTTTCCTTGCAATCATTAACTGGTACTTTTCTTCTACTTCTCTCTCCTGAATCTACTTTCTTCAATATATATGCCTCACAGCTTATAAGTCTTAAAGCAAATAAATAAAATCCCACTAGAAGCATTTAGAAGCTTTTCATCTTCTGAAGTCAATTTAAAAAATACTTTGGTCACAACACACAAAAGAATGAGTGTGCAGATAAAGCTGGGGTTGAGTAATGTACACTGGAAGAGACTCAGTAGCAGGGAGAAGGGAAAAATAAAGTTAATGTCTCATATCGATTCTTGCTGCAGGTATGCCTTTCCTTTTTTTCTTTTAAAATCAACTTCTGTAATTGTGGGTTGATATTGTTCTGATAAACATTCAGGAGAGAAACTATTTTTAAATTTCCAGGAAATAAACCTCACTTAAAAACGTTCCTAATGTACAACTTCATTATAACAACTTTAAAACAGAAATTATAATTTTATTAAAATATTTAATATGTGTATAAAAAGACACTTTTATTATCTTTTTAACCATGGAGATATTTTTATAGTCCCATGGAAAATATGATGAATCTTCTGACAGTTTCTTAATAGAGGTTGAAATTTAATTTCATGTACAGTAAGTGTAACTAACCCTGCACTGAAATACCAGTATTCATTAATACCTTATTAATTCAAAACAAACTATAAGTTATATACATAAAGGTCGAGAAATATATTTTTAGAAAATACAGTTTGGGCTCTGGCTGGTGTGGCTCAGTGGCTTGAGCGCCGGCCTGGGAACCAAAGGGTTGCAGGTTCGATTCCCAGTCAGGGCACATGCCTGGGTTGTGGGCCAGGTCCCCAGTGGGGGATGTGTGAAAGCAGCTACACATTGATGTTTCTCTCCCTCTTTTTCTCCTTCCCTTCCCTTCTCTAAAAATAAATAAATATATATATTTTAAATATAGTTTGGTTATACTGTGTAAATTCACAAAATTATACAGAAATTATAAGGTATAATTTATGCATGCATTTTATGAGCTTTTGAATTGAAGATACGTATATCCTTTTTTATACTTTTAGGTCATTGGATAAAATAATAAGCATTTTTATTTCCGCATGTAATTAATCTAATAATCTATTCAATGTTTGAAATAATTAAAATAGTACGTATTTAGTCCAACCTCCAAAATACCCTCATTATTTTTCTTCTACAATAAATCCACATTAAGATGATTCAGAATGAGCCTTTCCCATGTGACATATATCTAAGTTTTCAAAGGAAACCTAAGCCACATATGAATGTATTTCTTTCTGTTGTGTGACTATTTTAAAAATCTCTTGCTTCCTTAAGTTATTCCTCCTATTCTAATGACTCCGAATGTGCCCCATTCTGATATGTCTTTGGAAAGTCCTATTTAAGTACATATCTGAAAGAAGGGAATAATGACACTGTGAGCAGGCTGAAACCTTCTCCGTCAAATTATTAAATATAACTGACATAAAATTTAAGAGTTAAACTCATTTTCAGAACAAAGAAAAAAATACGTTTGAAGTCTACCTTTAAAAGTTCTGTTTGGGAATGTCAGTAGGGGGTTAACCAAAGGCTTTTCCTGGCAAGAAACCTGAAGACAGTCTAATTTTGGGTCTATTTCACAGGAATTTTAAGGGGAAAATGACACTTCTTATAAGTTGGTGAAAGTTTTCCTTGTCCAACAATTCAGGACACAGAGCTGGTCAGAGCAGAGAGGATGAGAGGCAAAATGGTTAATTGGTTCACGCTGAAAAAGAAAAATCAGTCTTCTATTAGCATTTAAGCTTTCAAGATGAGTTTTTAAAATGTTTTAATCTTTATTTCCTATCTTTGTCTCCCCTTAGAAAAATCAAAATATCACATTTGGGTTACAGGGAGGTAGGCAACAGAAGAAGAAATAAGGGATATTTGGAGATAAGTGACCAAGTGAGTTTAAGGTGCAGTGGTAATCTCCTGTTCTTGCGTCCTAGTGTTTTTAACATAAAAGATACCATCCTCTTAGTTCAGTACATGTTATTACTATAAAAACTGGAAACCAGAGAAAGTGCTAATGTAGTGTTCATAAGAATATCAACCTTATGACAACCTCTGTTGACAAATACTTCATACACAAAAGAATCTTTCCTAGAAAAGGTAACTTTTTAATGTAGAACTGTTGTCTCTGAAAAATCTATCACCAGCTTTGCTCATAACATTTACTCTGAAGACCACAAAATAAATAAATTAACATTTTTCCCCAAAACCACCATGTAAAGACTCTGACTCAAAAAAAAAAATTCATGTTAATTAAATGTATGCTTAAAGATCAACTTTACTTAAAAGGACACAAAGAAACCTTTTCCTGTCTGATGTATTTACAGTCTACTGATTTAAGTTTATATTTTATTTCACAAGACTGTCTCAATTCTCAGCCATTGTTCTGCCTGTGGCTTTAGTTAAAAAATTACAACTATTTCTCTTCCCAGTGTTACAAGTCCAAGTACAGATTATAACACAAGAATTTACAACCCATTCTTTACATTTAGAATGCAACTGTCTTTCATTTTGAAAA
This sequence comes from Mormoops blainvillei, assembly GCA_004026545.1. Classification (NCBI taxonomy): domain Eukaryota; kingdom Metazoa; phylum Chordata; class Mammalia; order Chiroptera; family Mormoopidae; genus Mormoops; species Mormoops blainvillei. The sequence continues at coordinate 191,590 of PVJD01000959.1, forward strand.
TAGGCTCCTGAGAATACCTGGATAGAAACAATGAAGCTTTATAACAAAGTGCTAGATAAAATATAGGCATTGTCATCATCATGTTCATCATGTTTAGAAATCCTGTTTGATGGTAATACTTGCTCCAACAAGAGGATAGAAGAGGTCTTGTGGAACTTGCTGTACTGTCTCCCTGATTCTGCCGGAGTACACTCTGGTGGGACTGGGAGAAATCAGAACCACTCACTAGTTCTGCCACTACTGAGGACATGGAGAAGCTGGGTTGTTACCAGGCTTCCCTTGACATACCTTCCCTCACATGCAAAATGAATCTGAAGTCATTTTTAAACATCTGTTAAGAAGAGACAATTTCCCAGGTTTCTTCCACATGTAAAAGGTAATAACTATGAAAGGATGTCCAACAGAAAGTCCATATGATATTTAGGAGCCTTTCTCCCCTATTACTTTATATTTATATAAGATAAAATAGAATTAGGGCACTTATAAATATCAATTAAGAGTCTATCATAACTCCTTGTAGATTATATAAAAGAAAAATTGTGCTTATTCCCAGCAAATTTATAATTAAGGTAAAAAATATTTGTATACACTTACACATATATATATGTCTATACTATATAATTATTTTTCCTATATAAATGTAGATAAGTGTATATTAAATAACTGCATTACATATATGCATTAATGATGACAACCAGAAAAGTATCTAAATGCAAAGTGGCCAAAGTGAACCACTATGTGTTTTACACATAGCAAATTCTTCCATTCTAGGAAAAATATGTTCTGTCTACATCTATGTCAGATTTTATATCATGTGCATTTGCACTGAGTATCAATTAAAAAGCCATGGTATTAATGTATCTAGATCCCAAAGATATCAAGCTGTCTCCAAATTTGAAAATTAACTAGTATTTGACATTATAAAGAAATAATAATATTTTAGTAATGATAATGGTGTTTCAGTTAAAGTTATTTTTAATAGAGGTAGGTTGCAATTTAATTTATTTTTTATCCTCACCTGAGGATATATCTATTAATTTTAGGGGGGGGGGGATGAAGAGAAGGAGAAAGAAACAGCAATCAGCTGCCCCCTGTTATTGTCCCTGACCAGACTGAACCTACAACCTAGGCATGTGCTCCAGCCAGGAACTGAACCTATAACCCTTCGGTTTAAGGGGCGACACTCCTACCAACATTGGCCAGGGCATGGTTAAAGTTTTTAAAAAACACATTTATATTTTCAAATTACATACTGAAATAAGTATAAATGATGATGTGACCTGCTTTAAAAATAATTCAGGGTGAGGGAGGGGGTAAAAACAAATGAGGGTATAGATAAGATTGGCTACGAGTTGGTAATTGTTGAAACATTGGAGGTTTCTGCTTTTAAATATGTAAAAAAACTGATGTGAGCTCAAAACAGCATACCAATCTTCCAATTAAAAAGCTCCTACACGTTAGCATTACCCACGTCGTTTATATTGGTAATGTCTGCTGACAAAAAAAAAAAAAAAAAAAAAGGACATAGGTAAGCATTTTCTGCTGAATGTCAAGGAAAATCAAAATATAACCTATAAACATCTGACTAATGAATTCAGGAAATTTACATTGTCTTGTCATGACACTTTGTAGAGTAAGTTCAAAGGGCTGTAAATTGTTTTTTCCTTCCTAATCAAAAGACCAAGTTACGAAAATAACTTTAGGTAAAGACTGTCACTAACAAATGGATTCACTATACGTTCTAATTATTCCACAAGTGATAAGCAAGTTTTGTGACAAGATTGGTCAGAATAAATTTTAAAAAGTAGGGCTCCAGTTACATATAAGCTATTTTCATTTTTTTCCCAGAAATACTGACTGTAAGCAGTTCTGGATAATACATAACATCAAGACAATGGGAAAAAAACATTAGGTAAATATCTCTCCATTACCTTCAAGAAAAATTCAGACCTTTGGCAGTGTAATATTGATTATCAGATATTTCAGGTATGGATGTGACAATAAGATATATGTAATTTCCAACCTGAATTAGTCTCTATGTTGCCCTCAAAATATACACACATCCCCCAAACTCAAATATTTTCATAATCAAATAATACAGATTGTTTCTTGTAAGCTAAGTAGGAAAATCCTTTATCAGACCATGTATCTTGTTTGTTATCTGGGGCCTAATATCACTGTATTAGAAGAGTAGGGAATGAGGTGACATTTATTGAAAACTTACTAGGTTTCTGAACTACTACTTCTCCAATTACTTGGATAACTGATCTTCAATCATTTGGTTTCAATGGAAATATCACCTCCTTGAGAAAAACTTCCTTGGATCTCCCCCTTACGAGAGTGGAGTAGAATTCTGCACTCCCCACTTCATAGTATTTTTCACAATTATATTTATGTAACGGAAGACATGGAGAAGCTGGGTTGTTACCTGGCTTCCCTTGGCATACCTTGACTTTTGCTTACATGACTTTTAAAAATATATGTTTCTCTATATATGTAGTCTCACTAGACTACAAGGTCCAAGAAGTCAGAGATCATGTCAGTCTTGCTCAACACTGTATTGTCCCTTGTATAGTATCTGGGACACTGATTATCGACCCTGGCTATATATGGATCATCTGAAATCTTTAAAAAATACTGATGGCCCAGACTTTACTGCTAGAGGTTCTAGCTAATATACTTGGTAGAAATGGAGTAAAGGATGGAAATTGATAGTTTTTAAAACACCAAGGGGATTCTGACAGGCAGTCAAGGTTTAGAGTCCTGCCTACCAGAGTAGATTCAATTAACAAATATGTAAAGCCCTCTAAATACCTTCAAAGACTACAGGCTATATATATCATTTGATGTCATTTTCACTTGCTAAAGCTATAAAATAATGATACTAACAGGAATTTTGATGTGGAATCAAAAAAGAGATATTGGGGTTTACCTAAAAGTTGAGACTAGAAAAGAACAGAATCAGTTGGAAAATACTCTAATTCATGACAAAACTGTGCTATAAATATTATAAGTAGCTGTGACCTCTTTTGTTTACTTCCTTCTCTGCCGGGACTGTTCTCATGTTACTGTACTGATTCCTGGAAACCTTATTAAGTATCGCTATGCCTTATTTTACATAATCTATTTGGCATCCCAGGCCACTGCCCTTGCGTCTGCCACCACCACCAGCCCCAGTGGTAAATCTAAAGGACACCTCTGTATCTTACTCTTCTTTTAAAACCCTTGCTGATCACTCCTTTCCTCTTTACTTTGGCAATATTATACCCTCCTATTTCTCTCCTAGCCCTGTGAATACCCCTTCTTCTGCTCCTTTGCAGGTTTCTCTTCTACAAGCCCAGTAAATATCACGTTCAGGATTCTGTCTTAAGTTTTCTCCTTTTACTTTCATCATCTTGGGTAAAAGCATCACCTTCCAGGACCACTTACATGTAGCCTACATTCAAGCCTTTCGTTCTTTAAATCGAACTACTACTGAATATCTCCACCTGCATATCCAAACAAAAAGGAAAAAATCATTTTCTCCTCTAGGTCCCCTAACTCAATAGTGCCATAATCCTAACTAGCTGCTACGGTCAGATTCCAGTTTCTGTAACAGCTCTGAGATCCATCCCTTTTTCCATATCCAACACCTCCATGCCAGGTGAGATGCCTGAATTGCCACAGCAACCTCTTAACCAGCTTCAAAGCTCTGGGCTTATACCCTCTCATCCCTTCACCAGATGGAAAACAGGGTCATCTTTTAAAAAATAAATCTCATTGGTTCTTTCTCTTGTTTTGAACTTCTGATGGATCCCCCAACACCTTCTGGATAAAGTCCATATCCCTTGAAGCAGCAGCTAACAAAGTCCATTCAGGTTCTAGCCACTCTGATCATACTCTAAGCTCCAGCCACTCAGAATTCAGTGGGTTTCTCTTGCTTGAAACCCAGTACACATTCTACTTTCCCTTCCTGAACTGGTTTTTATCTCTTTCTCCTTCCCCACCTCTTTCAACTGGCCAATACAGATACCCTACAGATCTTTCAAAATGTGTGGCATTTTCTTCAAATCTTGGAATGCCACTTCTGTGACCTCAAAATCTGGATCAAATGCTATTCCTAACTGCTACTGTGGCACTTGGAACTTCCCAAGCTTAGGAAGTAGCACGCTGTATTCTACTAGTCACTTTCCGTGTCCCTCTACTCTGCTATTTTGGATGCCTCGTGTGATCCAGGCTCTTGTCTGCCACACTGACCACTGTATCCTTAGCACTCAGCAGTGGCTGGCACAGAGCTCTCAGGACATTTGGTGTTTGTGAATGCAGCTGGGACTTCCTCCTTCAAACTTATCTTGAACTCTTTGCAAAGGCTGGTCCTTTTGTCAGGCTGGAGTGGGCCCAGAAGGCTACTCCACACCCTTCCAGCTCTTAGCTCACATGGAGCCTTCCCTGAGACAATCAGCCATCTAAAACATTCTCCTCAGTTCTCCTCCCTCGTAATACCATTATTTTTCTTCATTATCACTTGGCATATCTTTGTATTTGGTTAGTTACATGTTTAATTCCATGTGGGCAAGGACCATATCTGTTTTATTCCTCAGTATCTATCTGTACTTAGCACAGTGCCTGGTACACAGCAGGGCTCAACATATATTTGAAAAAATAACAAGTGGACTATTAGCATTCATCAAGGACTAATACCATTTCTAAAATCAGATTGCTTCTCAGAAGAATTTAACTTTCTCCTAAACCAAAATCTTTGTCAATAATGTCAGTCATCCATAATAATAGGCATACTGAAAGAGTTTTCTGTTCTGTTACTCTGGTATAATGCTAACCAGGGCGGGGGGTGGGGGATGCCCACCACACATACATATATCAAGAAAAATAACTAATCATTCCTTAATCATTAAGTGTTTCCAAAATGTGTTAAAGTGACAATATGAAGTGGTATATAATGCATTGGAAGAAAACTGCCTTGCCTTTTAGGTCTTGTATATAACCCTCTTTGCAGCTGTGCATAAGCTGAAGGATCCATCTGTGTTGAGCTCCAATACATTGCCAAGCAGGGTCACCAGGTGCATGAAGGTCAGACAGGTACCTGAAAAAGCAAGGCCAATGCTGACCAAGTAGGGTTCCTCTACACAGCCATAAATGAGGATAAAAGGAAAGTTAGCATATTTCAAAATCATCATTTTTTTTAAGAAAACCTAAAATTTTATCAATCAGTAAAAGAGCTGTCACATTAGTCTCTAATATTTAGTTATAAATGAAATAGATTCAAATTTCTTTTCATGAAATTAACAACAAAGCTGTATTTTATAAAACTAGGACTTTTTATAAAGACACCAGGGAAAGATAATTTATGATGATCCAATATACTCAGTGAGAACTTACCTTTATATGTATTTACACTTAATTCAAAGAGTGTTTCTACTTAGTTCTGTCATTACATAAAACAGAGGTGGGAGCAAGCACAGGGCACCTGGTGAATATTATTTTTGATTTCAGTTTTTTTATTCCTTTCCGATCTGAAACATGGCCACTAGATGGCACAGTGACACTGTTTTCTAGACAATCTAAACAAGGGTCAACTGAAACTTAAAGCCATTTTATTACATGAAAGAGATTAAGTGACAAGTGCTTACCTCTAAAGTCCAAGTCCTAATTCATGACTGAGAAAATGTTTTTCTAGAAAATATAGCACATATGGGCATTTTTCATAGTTTTAATACAGTTCTTAAAATATTTAAAGTGATGTTTGTACAGAAAATACCCAAACCCAGATAGACACTGAAATAGATTTCAGTTGAAAAACCTCTGCCAAATATCATTCAAGATTTGGTGCTCAGCCCTCACAGTATATATAAATACAACAAGTTAAATCAAATTAAATCAACTCCAAAAGCTGAATTTATTGTCCTAAAATTACTCTTAGACCATAAGCTGTCTGTTGTCTTGAGGTTCAAGATTTTCATTCAATGATAAATTTAAATTAATGGTTAGAAGCTATGACCTCTAGCCAAATCTTAATAACTAGAGAATCATCTGATGCTTCTCTCCCACGTTTTTAGCACTGGCTATTTCCTCACTCACAGACATTTCAGTTAGCAGCTAATTAAAGGTGAAACATTTTGTAGTAAGTTAGCAATAAATAAAATGCTGAGAAGAAAGGTGACATCACATTTAGGAACTATCTGCCCTGACCATGACTTTCCAGGCTAACAAAGACAACCTGATTTCTGAGAAGAGCTGGACATTTGATTGTCCTGCAAAAGGGCCCCTTAAGCATCTTGGTTCACACTACCCCAGAGACAGCCCTGAGGGTTGGCCCTTCTCTGCCTCCCTGTACTCTCTACTTCCAGATATGAATAAGCTGTGTCTATACAAGAGAGTGATAAATCAGTTAATAGCATCCCTAACAAAAAAACTATAATCTAACAAATTATATTTAGCTTGGCATAAATAATTCATTTCAAATCTTTCAAAACCCAATCAGATTCTACCTCTCTCACAAGGCTTTCCTCTTTTGTCTACTGGAAGTTAAATATGACAAATAGTATGTTGTATCACTTCTCCAAAAAACGTGATTTTATTCTCTCTTGCCAAGGAGACTTGGTTTTACCATTCTCCTTAGATAGGTTTGTTTTGCCTCCAAAATACTTCTGCAACACTTTCTCCTAACACTTTCACTCACATAACATCCTCAGATTTGTATTAGTTTTAAAATATAAGAAAACTGCTTCCTTCTAATTTTTAAACTACTGAATAAGAATATAGATAATCCATTTAAAAGGAGTCTTTCTTGAGCAAGAGAAATTAATAAATATTTTTTGCTTAGTAACTTTTAAAATTATAAGTCTCTTTAGTATGGTGATTAAGTCCTTGCAAAATTTAATAATAATCCTCTTCCATTATCTTATTAATAGGAATTACATTAAAAATTTTATAAAGAAAGATAAACATGTTCTCTCAGAAATTCTAGTGTTTCAATTTAGAAGTACAACCTGTGCTAGGTTTTTTCTTGGTTAAATGACTTAATCCAGTAAGTTTCTTCTTTTCTTTCAGTAAGTAAGTAGCTTAAAAATAAGTACTAGTTTCACTTCAAAAATATTTCTTTAGAATATATGTTATTGTCATTTCTTTTAAAGCTGTGTATTAAAGAACAATTTTTAAAAGACTTTTTGAGGAAAAATATGTTGATGATGAGTATAAGCTTAATATTTTAAATTTTAAGAAGTAGAGTTTTTAGTCATATTCTGACATTATTTTTAACAATTACCAGGGATAGGATCACACTGACATGGGAAGAAGTAGATGAAACTTTGCTTCTTGCTAAAGAAACAAAGATCAAAACAGAATAAGGAGTGTGAAAATAATCAGAAAGTTTTTAATTCAACAAAACAGAGAACAAAAGTAAGACAGCAGTAATCTGATTTTCACTCATACCATGCATGGCTTCAATTATGTAAGAGAACTAATAGAGATGCATTTTTTTGTTGATGAGAAAGCTGTCTCTATTCCAATGAGGTATTCACCGTACCTATCAGCATAGATAGCAAAGTCCAACAGATATCTGACCTGGTTGTAATGTTATTTTTCCCATTTATTAATAACTAAAAAGTTAATTCAAAAAGAAAAATAGAATTTCTTAATATTTTTTCAAAGCTCATCAAAAATAAAATAATGATTAAAAATAAATGAACTACTAGACATTGTTATTGACCTTTTTGTTCTTTTTCCTTTTAAATAACCAGAAAAAACCATTTAAATAGGTCATTTAAAAGAATCTTTTTTAACACCTACCATCTTCTAAATGCTATCCAGTAGGCTAACTGGTTATAAGAACTACACATTAGTTATCTAATAACAGTAATTCACAATACAGAGATATCATACACTCCATAAGATTTAACACATTACTAACAGAAAATTTAATAGGATAAATATCAACAATAAAATAAATACAAAGAATAATCAGCAGAACAGAGATGAAACATTAACCAATTATGTCTTGGACATGACATCTAATATTCCTGGAACTCTGTTTCATTATATTAAAAAAAAAAAGAAGGAAAAATTCTGCCTTGGCTGGTGTGGCTCAGTGGGTTGAATGCTGGCCTCCAAACCAAAGGGTTGCTGGGTTGATTCCCAGTTAGGGTACATGCCTGGGTTACAGGACAGGTCCCCAGTGGGGGACGCGCAAGAGGCAACCACACACTGATGTTTCTGTCCCTCGCTTTCTCTTTCTCTTTTCCCCTCTCTCTAAAAATTAGTAAATAAAATCTGAAAAAAAAAATCCTTTCTTATGAAGGTAGCTTAGAGAAAATCAAAATAGACTCTGAAGGCAAGTAAACTGGAGTCCTAATACTGTATGCACTGAACAAACAACAAAATCTGAGGCTCAGTCTCCTCATCAGTGTAATGGGTATAATACAAATGCCCCCTAATGACTGGGGGTGTCAGAAATGATACATAGTGCATCTTGCATGATGCCTAGGAGCACTGCAGATGAGGGATAGTGGCAGTAATCAATTTTAGTGTTCTCTACTCCTTTGAGAAAGCCTCCTCTCTCTTTCCTGTTCAGCAACATGAATATGCTGACAATGACAATGGCTCACAGTCCTACTGTGCTCTTGCGTCACTAGAAACAGAAGTCTGAATGTGGACCCTTGTACCCTCCACAAGTGCAAACAAAGCAGCAGCTTTCAGACTAGATCCTCTTTCCACTGAAATTATTTTCAATATATGTAGTCTACTATCAACTACTGAAATTCAATAAACTTCACTGATTAAAGAGGAAGGGTATTAAGTCTGAAAAATGATAGCTTATTCTGAGAACAAAGGTCACATTCAAAATATGACAGAAAAGAGTTCATATTTTTAAATCATAGATATAAAAGCTTAAATTTATATGCTTTGTCTCCAAATCCTGATATACACACTATATATATGTGTGTATACATATATAGTGCGCATGTGTGTATATTTATGTATATATATATAATTTATTAACTATTTATTATGCACCTGGTGCTATATTAAATTCTTAAATGTATTCTTGTGCATTTAAGAATTTAACCTGTGCAACTACCCTGAGATGTACATTGTGTTAGCATATCCATTTCACAAATTAATAAACTGAAAAAGAAAACTCAAGTCACCCAAAGCGAACAGTTAGCTCCCATTATGCTACACTGCTTCTTTCTAAAGAAAGTCTTATCATATCCTGTGATGTCCATCACTTTCCATATTACTGCTATTTTTAAAGTTTCCTACTTTCTTTTTAAGGCTAAAACCTTTCAGAAGTTTCTCTGCTGTTGAGCCATGACCCACTTTTGTGCCATGAGGAATTTCCCACACAGTGTGTAACAGCGTTGTACTCCAAATCAAACGGGGTTCCTGCCTGTGGCCTAAGGGTGCCTACAAGGTGCAACACCCAAGCTGTGTCCCTCTAGGTTAGGTGAGCCCTTGCTGAGCAGGAGGAAGAGGTGACTAAGCAATGAGGCTACTTTTCCTTTCCTCAAACAGGCAGTTTTCTTGCCCTTAAAGAGTACTTACAATTAGAAAATACTAATTTTTAAAAAGTGAGTACTTGTAAATTTATTAGTATACAAAAGACTTTGGTTTCCTATACTAAGTGCTCCTGTTTTTGCTTTCATAACTTCATCAATCTGCTTTCTCCTAAATTAGCTTTAGGAGTTAGATAAAGTATCCAGTATTATACAGATACATGTGATTTGTGAAAATTCTTGCAGCAAATTTACCTTATATAACGTTTTTGGTCATGTAAGGTCGATGGTGTCTCAAGCAATTTATTCAGAAGTAATTCTCTTAAAGCTTCAATCCGTGTTTCTACTTCAGCATAATCTATTTTTTAAAAATGAAAGAAATATACAAGATTTACAGAATGGAAATTTACAATCAAATTACAGAAAGCAGAATTGTGGTTGCGTTGAGGGTTGACTGAGAAGAGGCTCAAGGGAAATTTCCGGAGATACGAAAACATTCTATCTGGGGTGTGGGTTACAGAGGTGTGTGCATTTCATTAAAAGTAAATTAATTACAATAAAAATGAAGTTTTCTGAGTCCTTATGGAGAAAGGACTTATAAACAATAAAGCCCTGTGACATTTCTCCTAGATGATAAGGTATTACCATAGGGTATTTTATAGGCTTTTCTTATTGTTTTATTTTCTGTACCTGGCATTAGAGGTTATTTCAAAATTTTTTTAATTTACTTAAATGTAGGGTTATAATTCATAAATATACTAATCTTTCTGAAGAGGAAAGATTAAATGTAGGTTTCCATCTCTATAAAATATCTATAATTGATTCTTTCCAATAAAATAGATTTTTAATAACACGGTTAATAAGCTGCAAAGAATGTCTGGGAATAACCTATTCTATAGTGTGGCTGCTCATTTCACTTCATCTTAGTAAGAAAAGCCATAATGTATTTTTGAGGTAACTGTTTTACATTTTAAAAAAGAGTACCTTATAAACAAAAAATAAAATGTATCTAACATCCTTTGTAGAATACATCCCACATTCTTCCTGTAAAACAAAAGATCCAAAAGCAATAAACAAATCTTACATTTCTTGAAAACTTGCACCTCCGTTTTCCCAAAGAGTGACTTGGCCTTTTCGTAATCATTAATAACCACATCATAATCACCCTTTAAAAAAAAAAATTTGGAGACTGTCAGTAAAGTATAATGAAGACATTTGGTTAAGAAAAAAATTTTTAACAACTCTTTAAAATTTATGACATTTATAACCATAGGTGCATAAACATATACTCTACCTTTTGAATATTCCTTTCAATATTTAGAGGAAGGTTGAAAAGAAACTTAAATCGCTGGAGCACATTGAGGGCATTTCTAGTGGAATCTGCCTTGTCCTTTCGACCTAATACTTCTTGAAATAATGTGTCCGCAGTATTACTTGCCCCTATTTTAAAAGAAAAAACCAAACAGATAAAAGTTGATTTTATTCATAAATTGTATAACTGGACAAAAGAAACAAAATGTTAGATTGCTGTTGTAGCTTTCCACTAAAACTCAATAGACTTTTTCAAAAGCTAGCTTATAAGGGAGATCTTTGTGGTTCGTTAAAGTACAATTTCCATTTTGCCTGCTAAAGTTTTTTCTTATGTTAAGAATGATATCCAATTAAAAATAAGCATTTACCAGGCCCACATAAATTTTCTAATGGGAACATAAATTTATTTTTAGTCACCCTTCTAAGTTTGAGAGCAACCATGCACCTTTAGGTTCCTTCATTAATTCAGATACTAGTTAAATTCCCTGGATTCAATATCTGCATATATGTGGTAATATACAAAACAAGGAAAATATTTTTCAGAAAAGCTGTTCAAAATAAATATTTTACAACCAATCCTATTTTTTCATAAAATTATCTCTTTGTGTACCAGGCACAAAAAATTACATATGCATTAAAATGGCAAACTTTAACATATCATTAATATTTCTTATATCAGTTAATTCTTATAATATTATACAAAAACTGGACATTTTATATGTATTTTTAACCTAAAACCTCAAACTATATGAATCACTAGTAATGAAAGAGTTGTTTTATCTAAAGCGAAATTTACTGTGGTCAAAAATAGTTAAACTCTTTCAACTTATGAATTATTTTTAATTAGCCACAAGAAAAGGGGAGAAAAAGAATAAACCGTTTTCAACTGTTTGATCACTGCACATAAAAAGTTTCTACATTATCTGGTCTAGTGACTATGCTTTAAGCAAAGATGAAAAAGCTGCCTCAGTCTCACTGGGTGGCTTGCAGACCATATTCTCTGCTCCACACTGTGGGTGGCCTGATCCTGTCAAAAGTCATCTTTATAACTAATTGTTTTATCTAAATATTGTTTAAATTCTGTTGAAATTTTAAAAGCCTGATATAAAGACTTTGTTTTGTCAAAATAGCTGCTTTCACCACATTCTATTTAATGTCGAATACTAAATTTCTGCTATAAATGAGAAAAACATACTCTCTTCTTGCCACCAAACCATGTAATGGTGGCTAAATGAATTTGAAATCTGATTAGGGTTAAAACTATTTTTCTTCAGAGAAAATTATTATTATTTGTCACATAAAAATATAAACTTCATGAATTGAGGTTTCATAAATAAACTGATACAGGAAAGTTATTAAATATTTTTAAAAGGTTGATTGCTTATGTGTGAGCTGTGGAGACTAAATCCCTATGCACTTATATACAATGAAGGAATTAGAATCCAAATGTAAAATTAAATTTTTCTCATCTTATTTTAAAGATAAATAAAATATACCAACTAACAATTTTAACTCCTTTAAAAAGTATGAAAACAAGTACAGGTAGAAAATTCACTTATAAGTAAATAAAATATAAACATTTTACAGAGAAAAATTTTAGGCAGAAATTATAAACTATAAAATGATAATTTATATAAAAGTGTATGTATATATGGAGAATTTTAATTGGGGCACACATAAAAAATATAAATTATAATCTTAAATTATAGATAATTTCTGTCCAAGAATTATGACTCCGTTTTGAAGTTTACTGCATTCACAATAAAAGTTTGAAAGTTCATAACTCTTTGATAAGTGGACAATTACTTCTAGTAACAAAATTAACTAGAGCAGTGAAACCAAGATTTGGGCAAGCAGATAAAAATTATAAGCAGCTCACAAAATGCATTTTGTGTCTTTATCCCCTAGGACCACTAATAAGAATATAAAACTGGGTGGGAAGCATACAATGTTACATTATAAAGTTGTACCTGAAGTTTATATAATGTTATCAATCAATGTTACCCCAATAAATTAAAAATTTTTTAAAAAAGAAGATGAAACTACTGAACTCAGCAGTGTTTGTCACATGTGAGGGACACCACAAATAAGCTATCAGTCAGGCATTTCAGAACAATCCGCCTCGGCACCAATCCATCCACGTCCTCACTCCACCTTCTTATGCCTGAACACCCAATTTTTATGGCAGCTGGCAGAGGTCTGAACGTCCAGGGTGTAACCACAGAACAAATCTAACTGAATGACATAGCGGTGAAAACTATAACTTGGGTCTTGCAGTTTGCAGAACAAACCCTGATCTTAAAACCACTAGCCCTGAACAAGTCTAGACCTGAAAATTGACAGGTCACTGAAGAGTGACTGTCATCGTCTCAAGCACTAACAGCAATGCTGCTATAATAACATGGTGGTTGCCACTGCTGCAGTTGGGCTGACTGAACAATAAAATTTTCCTCAGTGTAAGATGGGACAACATGGATGGACATTGAGGACATTATGCTAAGTGCACTAAGTCAGACACAGAGAAAGACAAATACTGCATGATACCACTTACATGTAGACCCTAAAACAGGTAAACTAATAGAAACAGAGAGTAGAATGGTGGTTACCAGGGGCTGAGGGATAGGGGATGGAGAAAATGGAGACATATCAATCAAAGGGTAAAAGCTTTCAGTAAGATGGTGAATCAGTTCTGGGGATCTAGTTAATGATAACTGTATTACATACTTGAATGTTGCTAAGAGTAAATTTCAAATGTTCTCACCACAAAAAAGAAATGCAATTATGAGACATGATGAAGGTGTTAGCTATTGCTAAGGTGGAAATCATACTGCACTATTAAAAGAGTATCAAATCAGCACATTGTACACAATGTTATATGTCAATTATATCTCAGTAAAGCTGGGGAGGAAAAAGATGGGAAGAAAAATCACTGCAGTACTGCACACTAACCAATCAAACTCATTCTTTCTTATTCATCTTACCTTTAACAAAGAAAAAAATTTTAATTGTGCCAGGAACTGGTATTATCTAGAAAAACTAGTCATGTAATTCTAATGTTGTCTTAAAATTTCAAGCACGTTTGTTTGAAGTAAATATGCTTTCTCTTATTTCGAAGTGACACTTACTGGCCCTTTTCATGGCACCAACACTTGAGACAGTATGTCATGAAAGTGATTTTTAGCCCATGGTCTCTGCTTGATGTGATTTGGGGAGACTGTGAGGAGGAAAGAATCCCCCCCGCCGCCGAACACATACTGCACAATTTACCCCAGGAATAGGTAAGTTAAATGAGATTAGGAAACCTTAAAATGCCTGGTAATTTAAGCTAACTTAAAAATGTACACTTAAATTCATAGCAAAACCAGGACCACAAAAAGATCTAACAACCTACTTACTCTATAAGTTGCAGTTTCTCTAAACAGATGCCAGAAAATGACGAGATAGGTTGCCATCTATAACATAGTACTACATGAAATATATCATTATCAACGGTTAATGCTTGTTTACAGAGAGATGCCCGACAGTGGAATTATAGAGCACCACGTGAAGTACACAGAACTGAATTGTAGAGATGAGAGAAGAGCAGATGTTGGTCCATACTGCTCACAAGAGCCAATTATTCCCATCTCTTTTCAATTCCCATTCAGTAATGTTAAGTTGGTGGCTTGAAAGCAACCATGATGGGAGAATTGACAAATTGGAAATGTTATTATTAGGATTTGTTTTCTTCTTTTTTTTCTTTTGTAATGACAGTTCTTAAACATTTACCATCATACTAGCAAGTAAAAGTCACTTCCTTTTTTATGATCTTGACTCTACTAATATCCCTTAGTGTTTCAAGTCCTCGGTTTTCTTACATATAGTACTTAGTGTGAAATCATTCCATCCTGTTAATTTAACTACTATCTCTATGCTGATGATTCCCAAATCTGTTATCTTAAGGTATGCCTGTTGGCTTAAGACTAACCTTCACATACATTTGTCACTAGACATACAATAATTTTTTTTTAATGAATTTACCCATCACAATGGACTCCAAGTCTTTATTTTGGAATAACGATTCCAAGCCATGCCAAAGATGAATTTCTGTTTTCCTAGGGGAGACAATTCAGCCAATGAGCCCTCACTGTTTTAAGGGGATCCTACAGGAGCATTTCTCATGACATCCCAGTATCATCCTATGGACCAACTTAGTCCCTGAGGAGGAATCCTGAAGATTTCCCTTTGAATGAACCCTGACAGCAAAACGGAGGACAATAATCAGGAGCACTTCAGCATTAGGGGGCTTGGAGCACAGTATAGGACCCTGGGTCTAGGCAGATAGTTTGGTCAGGCTTCATCATGGAGGACAGTGGAGAAAACATTACTGGATGGACAATCAACTCTCAGATCCTTAGTTTTATCTGCCTTTGAGAAAAGCTGAGGAAGCAGAATAAAAACAATGAAGATGTCATGGTGGGACAAAAAACATTTTAGCATCAATGGGTCCCTCATAACCTAAAAGGAGTTTTGAGAAGCCTTTGTGGGTGGCATAAAGACACACTAGACATATAATGTCTAGCACTTATTCTATGCTAGCTGCTTGTCTAAAAAGTTTACATTAATTATTCTAAATTTTTATTCTGAAAACATGCATTAATTGTTAATTCATTTAAACTTGCACATGTCCCCATAAGACAAGCAAGCATTATATTTACCCCCATTTTAAAATGCAGGCAACTAAAACACAGAGAGGTTCTTCAACTTGCTCACTGTGACACAGCTAGGAGGTACGGAGAGCTAAAAAGCATTATTCATGGGTATAACCCTCAGAAACCTCAAACTCAATGCATTATTAAACTGCATTATTTTCCTCTCCACTTTTCTCCTCCTGCCCCAAACCTGCTGCTTCTTCCTCCATTCGTAGCCAGAAATCTGGAAGTCATCACTGATTACTTCATTTTTCTTCTTTTTATATCATCCAGTGATTGAATATTGCCTTTCCCATCTCCTTAACATCTCCCATCTGCCATTCACTCTATCTTCATCACCTCTACTTTGGCTAAGAGTCCTCAGCTCTTCACTTTTATAACCGTACCTTCTACCCGGGCTTCTCTTCTTGTCTGTAGTCTAGATCCCTTCTCATCCATACAAAAGGCAGAATGTTCTTTGAAAATTTCATAATATCACTCCCTTATTTAAAATCCTTCAATGGCTCAGTATTTGGGATAAAGACAAATCCCACGATACTACACAGAAAGCTTATCATGAGGAGATACCCTTCTATCTAGCACCCCTGCCTCTCTCTTCTGCATACCAGTCATGCTGGATTCAGGCTCCTAGAACGCAGCCCATCTCCTTTCTGAAGTTGGTGCCTTTCTCCTCAATGCTGCTTGCTCTGCCTGGGACAAACTGTATCCACTTAGCTGCCCACCTGCCAACCTCTTCTTGCCTGGCTACTTCCTAGTAATCTTTCAGAACTCACATGACTGACCCTCCTCTGATATTCTCTCCACTCCACTTTTCACTGAGGTCCCCCTTGTGAAAGCTCAAGGTGCACCCCAAAATTACCACGAGCAGAGAATTATAGTACCACAATTTAATCATCTGCTTATTTGTCTGTATTTTCCAGTTGTCTACACACTCTCAAAAGCATTCAGTTTTATTTTCATAACCCTGTGATAGAACTAACTTGCTCAATAAACGCTTACAGAGCAAGGACTAAAAAATCTGCCTCTGAATAAGTGCTCAGTATTCCTTCTACTTAAGAGGTGGTACAGTACAGCATAAGTGTCATTTTGTATGCTATGCAGGACCACATAAATGGCTGTGCAAGCTGAAAACAAGCAATGATCTTAATAATCAATGGGAAAATGAGGATTGTTTTGTGACTTTTAAAAATATTATTGAAACATTAAAAACTTACTCTTGGTTATAAATGAGTAAGTATATTAAAAAGCCCTGAGCAGTGTGGCTTGGTTGGCTGGGCACCATCTTGCAAAGCCGAAGGTCACTGGTTTGATTACCAGTCAGGGCACATCCCTGGGTTGGGGGTTCAGTCCCCAGTAGGGGCACAAAGGAGAAGCAACTGTTCGATGTTTATCTCTCACATCAGTGTTGCTCTCCTTCCCTTCCCCCCTATCTAAAAATAAATACATAAAATCTTTTTTTAAAAAAGAATATTAAAAAGCTGTAAAACTTATTTATTTATTATACTATAATTTAAAACATTAGAAACGCTTAAAATTCAACTGTTCCCTTTCTTTTTAAAAAAAATTATCAAAACTGCTTGCCTTGTTTTTCCATCATAAAATTTATATGTATCAAGCACCTTTTCTATGCCTTGACAAATTATCACACTCCTTTCTGAGTTGATCCTTTGTATGTTCAATGTCATGGATTATCTAAGTGCTCCTCCTTTAGGTATCGATTCCTATAAAATATATACAACTTTTTATTCACACTTGCCTCAATTACATCAATAAATTCACCATCACTGAGTCTCTCGCAGCAGTAGTGTCTACATTCCCACTGTCAGCTACCTCTTCTGTAACTCCAGTTATTTGATCTTTCTGGGCTTCAGTTTTTTCATCAATAAAAGGGGGATAATAGTACAAACCAAACAGAGTTATTTTGCAGACTAAATAAGAGGTCTGTTCAGAAGGTATCCAGACATGTAATATGAAAAATAGAGACATTTACTGAAGAAGATACAAGATCCAAAAACACTATACATAGGACAATTACAACTCAGTCCCTTTCAAAGCAGGCACCTTGGGACCTCACACAGTTCACCCAGTCGCCATCACTGCCCCATCATATTTTCCTGAATCTCATCGGTGGTCTGACGTCTCTTCCCTTTCAAAGGTGATTTTAGTTTTGGGAAAAGGCAGAAGTTGCAAGGTGCCAAATCTGGGCTGTAGGGAGGCTGAGTCACCTGGGTGACTTGATGTTTCACCGAAGAACTCTTCATTAGACAAGATGCATGAGTGGGTGAATTATCGTGATGAAGATGCCCATCACCACCTGCCCATAGCTGTGGCCTTTTGAATCATCTAAATAGTTTCTACGAAGGAATGCTCAAGCTTAATGCAATATCTGATGCAGATTTGTTGCTCTACTCACTCAGTCATTTTGAATGCAACAGCCACACAGTACACAAGTTCACTCAAAGGCATCTACTGCCCCCACTGATGAGTACAGTGAAGTCATCATTGTTCATGCATGTGCATTCCAGTACATTCTCCTTGGCTGTCAGGTTACACTGATGCTGCACAAACCATTTGCATTACATTAACAATGGCTGGAGTTTTTCCATACAGATCTTGTATGTTTCTGTCCCTTACTGAACACTGTGAATATTTCAGTTATTACTACCACAACCGCTACTACAAATAATACTTACACTACATTGTCCTTAACCACACTGTCAAATAAAGTAGCTACTAGCCACAAGGGGCTATTTCATTTTAAACTAACTATTTAATTTAAACTATTTAATTTAATTAATAAAAATTAAAAATTCAATTCCTTTACAACACTAGCTACATTTTAAATGATCAACAGCTACATTTCCATCATTGCGGAAGTTCTATTGGACAACACTCTTGGAATAAGTAAGAAAATAGAGTTTGATATGTGAATTTGATATAAACAATAGTAGTCATCACTTCATCACTGGCTTGAAATCAAGAAGAAATTGTTAAGTTAAAAGGCAAATCTGAGAAAACACATCAGTGACAATAAAAGAATTTCAATGAAAGGCTTCAGCACTGATAAACTCTAAATAAAATGGACTAAGCTTCTTACGGGTAACATTATCGATTAAAATTTAATTTATATGGTAAGAAAGGTTGCCCGAATTATAAAAAATTTCTTTTAAAATAATTCAAGAGCCCTGGCTGTTGTGCCTCAGAGGGCTGAGTGCCAGCCTGCAAACCAAAAGGCTGCCAGTTCAATTCCAAGTCAGGGCATTTGCCTGGGTTGCAGGCCAGGTCCCTGGTTGGGGGCATGTGAGACGCAACTGATCAAAGTTTCTCTAGCACATCAATGTTTCTCTCCCTCTCTCCTCCCCCTCTCCCTAAAAATAAAGATCTTTAAAAAACTTTAAAAATAAAATAA
Source organism: Mormoops blainvillei (assembly GCA_004026545.1). Classification (NCBI taxonomy): domain Eukaryota; kingdom Metazoa; phylum Chordata; class Mammalia; order Chiroptera; family Mormoopidae; genus Mormoops; species Mormoops blainvillei. The sequence goes on from PVJD01000959.1 coordinate 210,492, forward strand.
CTCAAGAAAAATGTACATAAATTAGTGTATAAATTAAAGCATCAATAATAATCTAAGCAAACTAAACTACATTTATATTAATCAATCCTTCCTTCTGTCTCAAAAGAAATAAAATTGTCCATGGTACTTTTATAACTGTTTTTCTGTTTCCCCAGTGACACAGTTTCTCAAGTCTCAGGTAACTGTGACACACCTGTCTGGGTGGAGGTCATGCCTGCAGGGCTGGAGCCACACCTCTTTCACCTGTCTACCCAACACTGGACTGGGCAGAGTACCTCTATACGACCAGTCTTAAATGAATGTTGTTCATATTGAATCAGCAAAATCTTATCATAAGGTAGTAAATATCAACATTTAGTTAATAAAACCGTTCCTCGAGAAAAGGGATTGTTACAAAGAAAAAAAAGGAAATAGTCACACCATAAAGTCTTAAAAGGAGAGTCTCATAATGAAGTAATCATCTGTGTTAAGTACAACTTATTCAAAAAAGCAAAAGTCAATAGAAAGTTAGTAAGATGCATTTTAGAAAAGGTTTGTGGTTATAAAGGAATAGAAGTAAACTGATTTCTCTTACAAATTTATACCACAAGTCCCAAGGGAGGATTTCCTAAACTACCCCTTAAAAAAAAATTATGTTAACATACTATGTTAAACCTAACAGTTGAAACAGGTCTTAATTTTTTCAAAACCTTAACAAGTATCTAATTTCTTTTACTGATAACAATGATATACTTACTGTCAGCTTGCACATAAAAATCACCTTTGAAAAGTAATAAAATAATTTCACTTTTTTTCTTTACAGATATAATGGTTTAATGACAATTTCTATAGTAAAAACAACATGCCTGAGTAGAAAATATCCTTCCAAGACCCTAACATATCTGACTATGCTAATATAGAAATAGTTTTAGTAAATGTTTATTTGGGTTTAATTCAGAACATATTCATTTCAACCAAGTTGAAGACATGGTTCTCACACAAAAACAAGGCAAAATCTCATGGTAAATAGTAATATCGATAACAACAACTAGAAGGGAAAATATTTAAAGTGCTGTTAAACTCATAAATTTAGGATGAAATCTAAGTACTAAACTTCTACTACCAAGGAAAGGCCTATGTCAAATTAAAGCTTCCTTCTAGAAAACACTTTCTTATCAGAGATCCCCAGATTTATGAACAGATACTGACAAAAAACCTCAATAAACTCTGTTCATAGAAATAACTTAAGCTAGAAGTGCAAAAACTAACAAAGAATCACTAAAGATCCGATATGATGGTTCTTAAATTTTTTAGTTATTCTTACCCTACTATGAGAAAATCAGATGTTATACTTATTTTAGGAAACAAGGAAATTCATTTGGGCTTTACTGCTCCTTGTCAAAAGTTTACTATATGCGTGAAAGAGTATAACTTACTTTTAAGCCATCCACTAATGCTATATAATAGGAATTGATCCATCTGATGAGTTCTTCCAAACCAGTATTTTAAGTACATGGGAGCTAGTATATAAAGAGAGGTGGACAGATTCCAAAATTTTGCATGTCAGTTTCTTGGCCTACAGTTTTTAAAAAATGTTTCAGAGTTAGAAACATTCCTAAATAGGCAGTTGTCTTAAACTTATTTTGGAAAAAAAGCCAGGTGTAAATAAGTGACACCCAAGCACCTGTTAGTCGAGTAGCTGATTTATTTGTATTAACACCAGTAGTTATATGAAGATGGTTTTTCAGGGTTTTGGTCAATAAAAATCCTGGCTACTGTCTCAGAACTTTTCTGTCTTTAATGATGCTATTTATATACTGGTTTCTTTTATGGTGACAGATTTTACTTATTAAGAGGTATATTGGCTTGTTTTCAAATTATGATTTCTCATAAATAAAATGCAAAAACAAAAACATAAAAAACCCAGGACATTCATTTTCAATGTTTTTATTCCCCTTTATGTTCATTAAATCATTACTATTTAGAAATAAATACTAAAATGAAACTTATTGCCTTGTTCTGTGAAACCAGATCTGATAATTATATCAAAGCTTATTATAAAGTCCATAAATAGTTTTGAGTAGTAGAATGAAACTCACGGTTTAGAACATTCTCCAGTTTTTGCGTCATGGAGCCTTCCACTTTTTCTGTTCCATCTGCTTCTAGCTTTTGATGGATGGCTAGAATAAAATGTCCAGTTAAAAGTTTAGGCTATTTAAATGGGTGGGAATACATTATATCACAACGACATTTTTAAACAGCTTTTCAAAATGGTCATATTATTTTCACTGCTGGAAAGAAGTACAAATGTGCAAAATCTTTTCATAAACTCAGCAAAGTAGCCAGTGGACATCAGTCTAAATTATTCATAATTTCATACTATTAAAATAGTACATTATACTCATAATTATGTGATCCTCAATGCTGAGTTGTAAAAACAGTTGAATTACAAAAGAAAAGCGAGACTCAAGTGAATAATTTCTTTGTTATCTGGCCAGAAGAAAGTCATACTTATTTCTCAGTTCACCATCTGCAAAACATAAATACTACTATTTGAAATCTATCAAACTAAAAATATTTAATTTCAGATTTGGCAAAATACGTAATACTTGCATTCTATTCATTTTCTTATTATTTCACTGGAAGTTCCCAAAAAATACCTAGTAACACTGACCAATACATCGATTTGTGGATGTACAAATTACATTGGAAAGTTTTTTGCTATTATTGATACATGTCTACATAATTCTTATAAAGATTATTAGGAAATCAGTAATTTACATTTTATTTATTATTTTTAAATTTTTATTTATTGATCTTAGAGAGAGAGGAAGCAAGGGGGGAAAAGAGAGAGAAAGAGAGATTTGTTGTTCCTCTTATTTATGCATTCATCGGTTGATTCTTGTTGCCCTGACTGGGAATTGAACCCAAAACCTTAGCATATCAGGACAATGTTCTAACCAACTCAGATACTCAGCCAGGACTAACAATTTATATTTTAAAACTGCTCTACCTAGCAGAGGGGGAAGGTTTTAAATAGAGCAAATCAAGCTTAGGTGAAGCACTTAAGAAATTTTCAAAAAGAATGACCAAATACAATTTCAAATTCAAAATGCGACACAATAAAAATAACAAAACCAGCAAGCAAAACATTAATTAAGCGATGACCGTAAGTTAAGCACTGCAAGTTTCTAATGCATACTGCTCTTGTAAGAGGTGAATGATGTTTGTTCTAATATTATTTCTATTTCACAGATGGCAAAACCATGTCTCAGTGCACTTAAATAAGTTGACCAAGGTCACAAAGCCAGTCCCAAAATTTGAACACAAGCAGTCTGATCCCATAACAAGAAACTTCACCCCATACTGCTAGTATTGCATGGGTAAGCGGCATCAATTGTCTAAGCCTGTTTTCACACCTGTAAAATGAAAATAATAGACTTATTGTGTCACTTGGGAACTGCATCAATTGCAAATGAAAGGACTTCTCTCAAAAATAATAGCTGCTAAAAAAAAAATCCAGATTTTTATTCTTTCACATAATTTGCTCTTGCAAAAACTCAAATGCAAGATGTGTAAAGCCTAATAGCACTCTTATGTTAGCTATTCTCATTCAAATATTGTCAAACTTTTCCTAAAAGGAGCTCACTGGTTCTGCCTAAACCCTGCCAGTCATGGGCAGCAGATTTCTAAGGGAAAGAAAGTCTGTCTAAGGTAAAAGAAAAAAAGTGTATTTCTTTAATAAATTACAATTTGTTTTCCTTGACTCATTGGTTAGAAAATTCTGAATCAAATTCAGTGCTCAAGTGCAGTATAAAAATATTCTCAATGTGTGATACATCTCTTTCTCTGCTTCTTTTAATTAGTTTCTAATCCTGACCTTGTCCTTAATATGCTTCCTTTTTATAAAGTAACCTCTAATTTCGTTTGAAATTCTAAAACAGACTGCTTCTATGTTGAAGAAACAGGTTCACTGAAAAAATGCACTGAGGAAAAAAAATAAGCCACTATATTAATTGTTATCTTGGTTGATTTGGGAATAAAAAAAAGTTATTTCTTTAATGTTTCAAATTTGTATCATGTGATAATGATAACATAAAATGTTTGCAAATATCAAAGCCTAAATTTAACTTGTACATAAGTTAAATAGAAAAAAATCTTCTCTATCTTTAAGGAGATAAAAATGCCCAAATATTAAAAAGCGAAACTAAAAAGACTTCGGTGTTTGACACAAGCAAATCTGCTCACTCTATGTATTTAAATGTTGCTGCGATTTTCTGACAGTCTTGGTTGCATAAAAACACTGACACGCATTGCATTTTACTAAGCAGGCACTATATGTGGTTTGTCCATGGAAATAAGACATTACATCTTCAGTAGCCCTGCTTCAAATGTTACTTTTCTAAATCAAAATTAAAGGAAATCAAGCAGCCACATTTTCTATCGCTAACAAAACCCATCACTGAGCAACAGGTCAAGACGGGGTGAGCCTGGCTCCCCCAGATCAGTTTACAGTGCTTTTCTGCTGACAAAGCAGCTTCTTGCCGACCATCTCCACCACAGCAGAGCCACTATCAAGCTGTCAGCCAAGCGTGAGGACCAAGAGACACAGGGATCTGATAAAGGCAATCTTACTTTCCAGAAAACTAAACCAAATAACCAGTGCATGGTTCACCTGACCTTTTATTTTCTGTGAAAACATTTTTAAGTAGTATAACTCAATAAGCGATTTGGTACACGATCATAGGTTTGTTATTGTTTCTAATCTATTGAAACTTGAAGCAACCGAACACCATAAACTTATATCTGGGAAACAAAAAAATTAAGTATATAAAAGTTCTACTCAAAAAAATTAGCATTACAGAAAGACTGCCTATTTATTCATTGAAATTACTTGACTTTTAAAATTCTAATAAAATACTGACATCAAATATGCAAATTTCAATTAAAAAATCATAATATTTGGTTGTGCATTTATATAATCCATTATTAAATAAGGTATTAAGAACTGACATGGGTGTATGGGCTATGGTTATAAGGATTCAGTGAAGATACACTGTGATGTATATACTCTAACCATTATGTTATTACTAGCCTGTGTGACATGATAATATTCAAAGTAGGTCAGAGACTGAAAAACTGTTTATGTAAAGAACCAGACAGTAAATATTTTAGGCTTTGTAGGCCACATAGGGCCTCTATAAAATGTTCTTCTACCCCCAACTTTTTTTTTTTTTAAACCCTTGAAAAACAGCCATATTTAGTTCCTGGGCCTTACAAAGATAGGTTGGGGCCTAATGTGGCCCATGTGCCAACATCTGAGCATAATATTTACTAAAAGAAAAAACTAGGAAAAGTTATGGTAACATGTATTAATAATTTAAATTTAAAAAGACCTTTCCAAACAGTTTCTACCTCTTATTCTACCAAATTTTTATGAGTGGCTAAACACACATAAATTATTAATATATAAATATTAAACATATTCAAATTGTTTAGGTAATCTGTGAATCCTTTCCTTCCTCAGTTATACTGGAAAAAATAAATAATAATTGCAACTACTACACAGAAGACTAACAGGTATAAAGGATTCTCACTTAGATAACCGGATCTTATATAACCATACCTGCCTAGATTATCTTCATACATTAATATTGGGTTGGCCAAAAAGTTCGTTTAGTTTTTTCCATATGATGGCTCTAGTAGTTCTTAGCTGTCTTTAACTTCAATTCAAACAATTTTGTTAGATTGTATTGTGACAGCTGTCATTATCAGTGTGCACTTAACAAAAAAATCTTATCAAAATTGGTGTTTTGTGCAATATTGAAAATGGAAGAAGGTACCCAACATTTTCAGTGTATTATCCTTTACTATTTCAAGATAGGAAAAAGCGCAAACTGAAACGCAAAAGAAGATTTGTGCTGGGTATGGAGAAGGTCCTGTGACTGATCGAACATGTCAAAAGTGGTTTGCAAAGTTTCTTCACACTACTGACATTTTGGCCAAATAATTCTTTGCTGTGGGGCTGACTTGCGCATAGGAAGATGTTTAGCAGCACCCCTGGCTTCTACCCACTAGAAGCCAACAGCAGGAGATAGCCAACAACATACTCAAAATCCAAATCAATAAAGTTATTGATGAAAATTTAAAGTGTGTATTTTACTTTACAGAAAAAAAAATGGACATTTTGGCCAATCCAAAAGAAAATAACAACAGAGTGTGCCAAAAAACTCAATATGAATCTCACCTCCTGCAGGAGCAGCAATGAAAGTATCAAGGAAGGGAGGACCAACCATGTATTGAGCAACGTGTGTTTAGTTACTCTGCTTTGGCCTCTTTATTCTGGTATTTTTTAGTATATTATAAAAAAGAGGTAATTCACACAGCTGGTCCATAGCTGTCCTCAAAAGAAGCAGTGATAATGCAGGACTTACCACTAAAAACAACTGTACAGGTGACAAATTTAAGGGGCAGTTAGGGAATGGTCACTGAAACAAAGGTAACAATCAGATGGCAATGAAGAAGTAGGCCTCTAATGTTATAAGAAGCTCCACAAAAAAACACCATGACCTGGGAGGACTGCTGTTAGCAGTAACTGGCGAGAAACCATGGCTCATCAAGACTTCAAAGGACTGGAAGAGAATGGCAGTGACAGCCATGGAAAAGTAAAGTACAATGCTGGGACTATTTTTGTAGGATATAGTAAAGAAAAAACTACTAAACACACTGAGATTAGCATGGGCAGATTAGTTATGCCAGAAAAACTTCTTATCAAGTTCTGATTAAAATATTCAGGGGTACCCACAAAAAAAAGACTGACCACAGCATAAAAACTTAAAAGATAAATAAAGACCACACAAGAAGATAATACCTACTATTGTATACTTATTTGGAAAGAACTAAAAAAAAAAAAAAAATCCTTGAACTGTATATAAAATACTTCATGGTATCAAAAAGGGCCACACCAGGTAATCTAGCAATGTGATTTATGGTGACAGCTTTGGGTCACTGACTATCAGATCACCCTCTATAGGGACTGGAGAGGCCAGCCCCTGGGGCAGTTGACTATGTCTACGTAACAGAGCCCCAATAAAAACTCAGCTCCAAGGACTGGGTAAGATTCCTTGGTTGGTAATACTCTAGAGACACACTGTCTCACACCATCACCAGGACTATCAGTGTCGTCCATGGTTCCACTTTGAAAAGACACTGGGCACTCCGTGCATGGAACTTTCCTGGACCAGCCTGCCCCATGATTTTTTCCCTTAGCTGATTTTCATCTGTTATCTTTTTAATGTAGTAAACCATAATTGTGAGTACAACCGCTTTCAGTGAGTTTTGTCAGTCCTTGTAGCAAATTATCAAACCTGCTGGTGGTCTTAAGAACTGCCCCTAATTTTGCAGTTATTATTACTAATAAAATAGTATTAGTATCAAGATAATCCAATCGATCAAAGTTACAGAGTGAGCATGCTTTTTCATACAAAGAAAAACTGACAGAATCAAAATTAAAGAGAGAGATCTGACAGGTTCATTAGAAATAACCTAGATTTAAATCATGTAATCAGGTATTGTAATATATCAGTGTGCCCTGAAGAGAACATGCCCCATGCACCCAGTTTTATCTTCAGTACAGAAACAGAAAATTGGTATATATTAAGAAACATTTGCTTTCATAATATTGTAAGACTAAAACTAACTTTGAAAAAACAAAAGTCTACTACAAACTACCAGATCAAAAAGAAAAATTAGAATTTCAAATTCTGAAAATACAAAAATGGCATTACAATGTATGCCCTTGATGGACAGCTCAGTTGGTTAAAGTGTGGATCCTGATACACCCAGGTTGTGGATTTGATTCCCCCCAGTCAAGGCACATATAAGAATCAACTAATGAATGCATAAATAAGTGGAACAGCAAAATGATCTTTCTCTCTCTCCACCCCCTCTCGAAAATTAAATTAAAAAAAAAAAAAGAATCAATGAGTTGATGAGAAGGGCCTAGAACATAAATTTTAAATAATTTAAAAATTATAATGCAATGCTAAAAAACATGAAAATCATGATGAAAGAGAGAATTTCAGGGGAACCCAAATGAAAATAAACAAAACACAGAAAGTAGAAAATTCAAATATATATGCACACATGTGTGTGTATGTGTGTATGTGTACATCTCCAACTGCCAGTGCCCACCCTACTTGAACCTGAACCCACTGACCCATCATAGTGACCCACAAGAGAAACAACAGGCACTAATGGTCTCCTGATGTGATAAAATAGAAAACACACACTACCACATGTAGCCAAAAATGTTGAAACCAAATAATGTTAATGTCCAATTAGGTAAATCCAAACAATATAATGGAGAATAAGATAAGTTAAATGACACCATGAGAAAGTAATCAGTCAAATCCAGAGTATGGGATATGGTACAGGACAAATAGTCTTGTTTCTTCAATGAATTATTAGCATGAAAAAAAAAAAGGACAGAGTAACAAAGGTGAGGGAATTATTTTAGATTAAAAGAGGCTTAAGAAACTCAAAAAAACATAAAATATCTGGACCTTATTTGGATCTGGATTTGGCCAAATCAACTATAAAAAAAAAAAAAGTTGGAGGGTAACTGAGGAAATTTGAATATGAACTGGGAATTCAAGATATTAAAGAATTATTGAAACTTTTGTCAGCTGTGATAAGGGCATTGTGGTTATTTACATGAATGTTCTTATTGGGGTTGGGAGACAGGCTCATACTAAAGTACTCAGGACAGAAATACCATGCTTTGAGATTTGTTGCTTGAAATCAGTAAAACACAAGCCAGGCAACCTCAAAAAACACCAATGAAGCAAGTATAGAAAAATATTAATAGCTATTAAGTCTAGATGACAGGTATATGGGGATGCCTGTACTATCCTCTCAACTTTTAGCATGTTTGAAGGTTATTATAATAAAAAGTAAAATAAATTACCTGAGCAATTCATTAGAGTTTCCACATTTCCAACATATAATTCCTAATCTACATAACCCATTTCAAAGTATATACATACACACATAGAAATTCATATAATTTTGTATAATATTAACACCAAAACCTGACCAATAATTAGCATTTTAAAAAATTATAGATCAATTTCACTTAAGACTATAGTCAAAAAAATTTCTAAAGAGCTACTAATAAATCAAATGCTACAATATATTAAAATAAATATGCAAAATAGCAACCTAAAGAATAAAGGTTTCTAGCATACACAACTATATATATATTTCCAATTTTGTAATAAGTGCTAATATAAGCTAAGGAAAAAAGAGAACCTACATCCAAGTATTAATGCAATTATCTCTACAATGGAATTATAGTATTTCCTGCTATTATTCACCTGTTTAATATTTTTATAATATGCATTTCATTCACATCAAAAAATAGAAAAAATAGATATATGTGTCTAAAATTTTCAAATTTACTAATAATAAGTCATTTTCTAAATGGGATAGTCAGTTGCTTATTAGTAGTTGGTAACCATTATCTTTGTTAAACTTTTAAGTTACTGATATACTTCTAGGGTAAATGTATAATAAATAAGACCATATAAATTGTTTTCAATCCTCATCCAAGGATATGTTTATTGATTTTAAAGAGAGAAGAAAGGAGAGAGAGAAACATCGATGTGAGAGAAACATCGATGTGAGAGAAACATCAACCAATTGTCTCTAATATGTGCCCCGACCAGGGACCGAACCTACAACCTACGTATGTGCCCTGATTGGGGATCAAACCCACGACCTTCGGGTGTACGAGCTGACACTCCAATCAACTGAGCTACCCAGCCAGTGCAAAACTACATAAATTTAATGCACAAAATAAAACAACTTAAAATCTCCCAAGAGTGAAGCCATTTACATAAGTAAAAACATAAACAAACAAATACATGTGTATATACAAACATGTATATTAAAAAAAGGGCAGAGAGAAAAGTCAAACATGTTTCTGCTAAATCAAATAGTTTTAATTAAAATTATAAGAACAGCTAATCATGGCAAATTATCATTTGTATAGCTACTAAACGTATTAATAACTTGATAACACTAAACTGTTCATATACATTCAGGTTTCTATTGTTGACAAAATAACACTGACAACTTAGAATATCAATAAGCACAAAGAAAGGAAAGCACTTGATCAAAAAATATGGGGTACAGAGTATTCATCAGAGATTACCTAATTTCTCTGTTCCATCCTAGACATTTTACTACTTTAAAAACCTAACTTCCACCTGCACAGAAAGAGCTGTATCAGATGAATGTTTAACTTGTCAGAAGTTGTGGTTGGTCCAGGAGGAAGGGGCTTTAAAAACAATAAAAGGATGTCTGTACTTTAAGAATACAAATTAATTTAATTTAACAATTTACTCTTTCTGAATGGAAGAAGGTGTGACCTCCTTGTCTACAGTCAGTACTTAGCTATACAGGTACTGGGTTATAGGTGTCTTTGTTTTTTAAAAGAATTGGGCTAGCATTTATTAATATATGTTACTTTTTACTAGATAAACAATAATTTGATTTCTATTAAAAATAGTTTCGGGGGGGGAACCTATCTAACATCTTTCCCTGAAATGTCTAAAGCCATATTATTTCTATTTAATACAATTTCCCTTGCATATACAGATGATGACATGCACGGTGGACAATTAAATAGTGTGTATCGGGCCGTTGGGGTGAGGGCTAAAAAGAATGATATATTACCATCAGTTCTTTCCAAACCAAACACACAATGGGTCACATTTATAGAATTAGTCACATGTGTAAGATATTGATGTCTATAAAAGGATTTTTTAAATTCTAGAATTTTACCCATTGGGATTTAATTTCTCACCAGCCCTGGAGACTGGGCATTGTGGAGAGGCAAAGTAGTCTCCTATTTCACACATGTACCATGAGTCTACAAAAGTCTCAGAGACAAATATTTAAAGTACCAAGCTTCAAAGAGATTCCAGCCTGGTCTGCAACAAGTATTTATGGAACATTTTAGATATCTACTTTTATAAATACAGACCAAATGTCACACCCTGTAAACACTCTGCAAATACAGTGTCAGGTTTCTGTTGTGGATGCCATAGCAGATGGCTCTGAAGGTCACCGTACCTGAAAGAGCATCCTGGGCTTCAAAGAAAGTACTAAGGCCCCCTTTCACACATGCCAGGCTTCCTTCACTCTTCTTGTTAGCCTGTCTCTTCAGGTTAGTGACTGCCATTTTGAGCTGTTCAAAACTGAAATGAAATAAAGAAACCAAAAGTTTGACACCCCTAACAAGCAAAAAAGAAAGAAGATAATGCATTAAGTATAAAATACTGAAGCCTACATTACAAAAGATACAGACTAATAAAATACATGACCAGATAAAAACGAAAGCTTTCAAATTTTACCAAAGCTAAAACCTTTATTATGAATGACAAAATTACAGCAGCTAGAAAAAAGATTAGTAGCCCTCAAATGTCCATTCCAAATACATCAGACCCCTATGAAGTAAATATATATGTAGATATTTTTATACCAACATATATCATATACACATATGCCAGGTAAGGAGTTCGGACTATTATCTCCCTGGTGGAAAGACCTAAATTATGCAACTGTGGATGCAACCTAAGGCAGGATCCTCTCTTTACATTCATTTCTGTATTCTGGATACAAACGGGGCATACTGTTATCCTTACCACAATAACCAACCCAGTTATTAGCAGTGAAATTTCAGAAAACATGAGGGAGGTCTTTAATTCACAGTTTAAATAACTAAAAAGATCACATTTTATGTCTACATCTGAAGCAGAGAAAAAAACAGGTAGTTCTCTGTATTTCACAAGTTTTATTTCTATTTGAGCTAAGAAAATCTAGTTATAAAACTTTGAATATATTGAGTTCCATGATAGCCCTACACGGAAAAGAGATTACTTCTGACTTTCAGTAACCAAAAAGGCACATCCATAATGCAAAATTAGAATCATTTTCTATAATGAAAGATTTCAGACATGTGCTTTAAAAATTTATAAGGCCAAATTTATTACATGTATATACCAAATTTCCTCATGTTTTCTACTAATGATTTTCCTCCTAAAAGCTGAAAAATTTCTCATACACTATATTTTAACAAGTTGACTTTTCAAGAATATAAATTTTAAGCAATAAAACATTCAAACATTTTTACTAAATATAATTGTTTTAAAAGTCTTGCAAAACAAGTTAAAAACTCGATTTTGTAGAGAAATGGGTACAATGTAACTAGACAAAAACAACCACTTTATTTTAGATATATGACCTTGTCTGTTTTTGCCTAATTTTAAACTAAGTCTTTGCAAAATTATAAACCAAGTCATCTTCCTTTGCTCTACAATCTGAGAAGGATGTGTGGTCCCCACTTTATACCAGGACTTGAAAGTTTTGTTATTTGAGGAGGGAAAGGTCACATTCAGACACATCAGTTTATACACCCTGGTGAGATCACATAAAGTTTTAATAGGTTGTACAAATAATGAAACTTATAGAAACAACATGATAGCAGGAAATAAGGGTCCTCTAATTAATAATCCCCTTTTATAAATAAGGAAATAGATACCCTGCGAAGTTCACAAGCTCACCCAAAGTCAAAGGCCTCCGAAGTAGGCCTAAAACCCACATCACTGTATAACCCGTTTAGATGCATCCAAGTGAAGCAATTCACTATTCACAGTCCCACACCACTAACCTGGTGGCTGAGTGGTTCTCTATAAGATACCAGGCAGCTGAAAAATTCTCACTTGTGAAATCAGCACTCATTCCAGGGAAGAGCATTTCCAAGTCCTTCTGGGGAAATTTACTTCTGAGGGAGGAAAAAAAATGTAAAATACATTTCAAGTCCTATTACTTACAAAGATGTAACAGATGTCCAGGACTACCTAGTATAATAAACATAAATACAAACCATTATAATTATTCACCTACATTATAAAGCCTATGTTTGTATGTATATACAAAATATATTTCCTATACCTCAGCTAAACTCTTATATATCAACTTTGTATATCATAGGAAATTAATTAAAACATTGAAATTACATCAATACTAGACTGTAAGATTTAAAGAGACTTAATTGATGCTTTATAAAATCTATCCAAATATGAAATCAGTCCCTAACCAATGGGTAAAAATAAAAATCTAGATATAATGAAATTTAACAACATTAAATCACTTTGTTAAAAAATTTAAAGACCTATATGAAAGCTGTTTTAAGGTATACTAATGCCTTATAATGCCTAATAAAATTAGACTTAACTATATAGTACTTATATTTCCATGTCTACATCTGAAATAATTTTAAGAAAAGCTTATGATAATATATAATACATTACCTCCAGTTCACTTTCTTGCCTACATTTTTAATGTCAACTTCTAGATCTATTCATTCATTTATTAGTTCAAATACTAATTAAATATCTAATATAAATCAGAGTCCATGCTGGAGACAGTTGGGTGTGAGAGCAAAAGTAACATGGGCAGACCTCACTCACCAAGGGCTTATTAGCTAGCAGCCCTTACCATACCCCTATCTTTTCATCTATGCAGAATGAAGTCCAAGTTCTGTAGTCAAGTCTCTCCGTGACCCCAACCTGCTTATCTCTCAAGATTCATTCATACCACTCTCATCCTCAAACCTAAAGCTTCAGCAACTTCAAACAGATTATAGTTTCTTGCACCCGTCACGTTTGTGCAAGAAACATCATTCCTCTGATCCTGCTGGGCCCTCGGACTGAAATATGTTCCTCACTACCATACACTGAATGAGCCCAATTCACAGGGTACAAACAAGGTACAACATTATTTTATAGCCCAGTGTCTCTTTATTTTTTGTAAATATCCATTGCAAATGTATTATGGACTAGGAAGATTAACTTAAAAACCAACACTATAGTAAAAATATATGCCATTTCTGTTCATAGCAGAACAGGTTTCAAAATATATTTTCTTTTAAATGTGTTCAGTCAGTAAATAATCCTTTATAAAAGTTGTTTATGTATTTTTTTCTGTCAACATCTTTATTATTTATAAATACAAGATTTACACAGCACTCCATCAAAATAATGTTTTAACCTCCTTACAAATATCTATATGTACTTCATACATATAAAACTTTGAAAGGAGTACTCTGTAAAGTTTTCTTTGTCCAGAAAACATCTCAAAAAATTAGGAAGAGTTAATGTGAAGCAGAGCTTCCTAAGCCACCATATTTTATAAAGGAATTAGATGTGCATACTCCCATGAGATTCAAAAGTCAGATAAACAGATGAAAACAAAGACCTATTGAAAACAAATGCATACCGCATAAAGCAGTTAATACAGAAGTTAAGACAGATGAATGAGAAAAATTGAGAAGCAGGACACAGGAGATGTGGGAAGGAACAAATAATAATGCATTACATGAGCCCAGTATCTCTTTAAAGTGAGGGAAATTATTCCCATACTGGAAGAAAATGTGGGCAGATTTGATGACTTCTACTTAACGTATCTGAGAGAATCTTGATGCCACATTATTACAAATACAGCTTCAATTCAGAAATTAGGCAACCTAGTCCAAGAACAATACTCCACCATCACCCAAAAGTACCACCTGTTTGAGTCTTTCACTTGAAGATCCCCTTAGGCACAATTTTACCATGGCCCGGCACCCACTCTCTCCAGTGAGGTGCTCATTTAGTACCAGAAAACACCCTTCTTAAGGCAGATACCTCTACTGTCCATATGCTGGGTTCTAGTGCTTTTGGGTGCCAGGGCCTCTGTCTCAAAGCTGCAGGCAACATGTGTACCTGGATGCCCCGTGGAAGCCCCACTCACCAAGCGTAAGTGAAAAGCACACATTCTCCATACTTCCCCTTCACAGCCTAGCAAAGCTCTCAATAAATCTTACAGCCCTAAAAATGGAACTGCCTTTCGACCCAGCGATTCCACTGCTGGGATTATACCCTAAAAAACCTGAAACACCAATTCAAAAGGCCTATGCACCCCAATGTTCATGGCAGCACAATTTACAACAGCCAAGAACTGGAAGCAACCTAAGTGCCCAACAGTAAATGAGTGGATCAAAAACCTATGGCACATTTACACTATGGAATACTATGCAGCAGAAAGAAACAAAGATCTACTACCCTTCATGACAGCATGTATGGAACCGGAGAGCATTATGCTAAGTGAAATAAGCCAGGCAGTGAAAGACAGATACCATATGACCTCACCTATAAGTGGAACCTAATCAACAAAACAAACAAGCAAGCAAAATATAACCAGCATCATTGAAATAAAAAACAAACTGGTGGTAACCAGAGGGGAGGAGGGAGTGGGATAACGGGGTGGGCGGGGGGTAGAGGGGGGAAGGAGGGGAAGGGTCATCAAGGAACATGCATAAAGGGCCCACCGACAATGCCAAATGGGGTAAGGACTGAGGGTGGGAGGTGGGGATGGGTGGGGCTGGGGAAAGTGGTGGCTGGAAAATGTTGACAAAAAACAAAACAAAATAGAAAAAAAATAGACGTGGGAGGCTAAGAATAGTATAGGAAATTGAGAAACTAAAGAACTGTTATGTACAACCCATAGACATGAACTAAGAAGTGGGGGGATGATGGGATGGGTTGCAGGGCGGAGGGGATAAAAGAGAGGAAAAAAATGGGACAACTGTTAATAGCATAACCAATAAAATATACCAAAAAAGAAAAAAAAAAGAAAAAAGTAGTGCTGTGGAGGAGGAAACAGATATTAATTAAATTAAATGTAACAAGGTATTAAAATGGAACTGTCAATTCAGGTATCACAATACATTCCAAAATGAGTTGCCAGATTAACATGTGAGTTTTCAAAGATTCTGTCAAGAGTCTTCTCTAAAGGGCACAAATGAAAGAGCACTGGATTGTTGGGAAAGGGGGGAAAAAAGAAAGAAACAATGGGGTCTGGTTCACAAGAAATCTTTTATCATTATATTGTTCAGTGTTTCCATATATTGCCTTTGGAAAGTCCAATTCCTTGTTATTCCTTCCCACTGTGAACCTAACTAATTACATCTCATCAACTTGACTGCCTAAGTATGGGCCTAATTAACATTAATTCTGCCATGTATTTTAAATATATCCACTTTTCTTTTTTATTTATGACTAGAATAGATTATTTGGGCTATCTCTAAAACAAAGCCTCTTCATGCTCCTAGAAAAATGACCCCTATACCATTTTCCAAAGCTCTCCATAAATCTTATTGACATATTGCATGCTTCTAAGCCTTCGATATTTTGTTTTAAAAAAAAAAGAAAGAGAAATCTTACAGCCCCGATTGGTGGCTCAGTTGGTTGAACATCGTCCTACAAAATGAACGGATGCAGGTTTGATTCTGGTCAGGGCACATGTCTGGATTGCAGGCTGGTCCCTGGTTAGGGCACATGTAAGACGCAAACGATTGGTGTTTCTCTCCCTCTTTCTCCCTCCCTTCTCTTCTCTCCAAAAATAAATAAAATATTTAAGAAAGAAAGAAATCTTACAAATCTCCCCCTTCTCTACTGGTTCTTCTACTTTATCCCTTCATGCTCCCTAAAAGTGCAAGGAATGCAGGCATCAAAACTGGTTCTCCATGATTTCTTTTGTAAAACCCTACTTTAATCCAGAATCCAATATTTATTGTTAGTATCTCAGTCAAGAGAAAAAAGGCCCACAAACTAATAAGTTTTCTTTTTTAATTGGTGGGGGTTGCTTAACTCTGTAGTAACAGACAAGAAAATCAAATGAGACTTTAAGACAATCATGGACATCAAGCTGGCATCACATCAGTTTCAGTAACTCAGAGACTAAGCCAACCTTCTATCTTTCTTCACTGGCTTAAAAAGTTAAAAGACTACAATGTAAATCTCCTTTGAGGGGGCGGGGGAGGTGTTGCATAAACTTGGAAATTTCATTATACTAGTCTGAAAGGGAGCTAAAGAACTCGCATTTTTAGAGGATTATTTTGGTTTGGACTCTTCACATTGGTTTGATACTTATTAATAAAATCTTGTCACCTTTGGAAGGTTCTCTGATTTTATTTATTTGTACATCATGCTTCCAAGTTAGAACTTTTGGAGGACTGAATAGAGTTAGGCTGAGTTCTAGCTAAATAACTAGAAACCCTCCCTTCTGACATGCGTTAGCTATATTCCACAGTTCTACTTTAACTAGTGAGCAGTGTGTCTGTCTAGAGTGCTGTTTCAAGAATCATGGAAAGAATGGTCTGATGAATGAGTGTGTCTGTCCTCTGTGTGAGGAAGAGGTGGGTGCTGCTATGCCTATCACTTTATCAACCTTACTCCTGTATGATACTCAAACTGAAGTTCTCTGTAATCCTAACAATTCTCTTGCTCAGAAAGTTAAATAACCTAAACAGAATCAAAAAGTACTACAGAATCACCTGATAGCAACTGAATCCCTAAGTCTTCACAAATTATTCAACTACATGAAATCTTCTAACAAGGAAGAGTTCCAAACTCAAAGATTAAAGACACAGGTGACAAAAAGCAGTTAAAAACCCTGTGAGAAGGCAATCTGAGCTCCTTTATCCTTCACTCAAGATCTGTAGTTTTATTTTGGTTCGGTGATTCCCTACCCATATCAAAGCAGTGAAGAGGGGTCACTAGAGTTAAGAATGACAATATTTAAAAAAAAAAAAAATCTATGATACAATGAAAGCAAGTAAAGCAAAAAAATAATTAATTAATTAATAAAAATAAGCACAAAACTAAAAAATACAAGAGTTGCATGGCATGGTGAAATGGCTAAGACTACGCAGTCCCCAGAGATCTAAGTTATGTCATAGTCAACAGTTAAAAACAATAAAAACTCTATCTGTCTTTTTCTTTCTAACAAAATGAGACCAAGGTCTGTCCATGTTGCTGCAAATGACAGGATTTCCTTCTCATAGCTCAATAACATTCCATGTGTGTGCACATGTGTGTGTATAACACATTTTCTTTATCCCCTTACCCATCCATGGACACCTGTTTCCCCATCATGGCTACTGTAAACACTGCTGCAATGAACATGAGAAGTACATTCCTTTTAGAGTTAGTGTTTTCATTTTCTTCAGATAAATATCCAGAAGAGGGATTGCTAGATCATATGTCAACTCTATTTTTATTTTTTGAGCAACCTCCTTACTGTTTTCCACAGTGGATGTACAAATTCACATTCCCACCAGCAATGCACAAGGGTACCCTTCTCTCCACATCCTCGCCAACACTTACTCTCTCTCATCTTTTTGGCAATAGGCATTTTAACAGGTGTGGTTGACTTTCATTTCCCTAATGACTAGTTATTTTAAACATCTTTTGATGTACCTGTTGGCCATTTGTACGTCTTCTTTGCAAAAATGTCTCTTTAGCTCCTGTGCCCATTTTTGAAATGAATTTTTGGGGAGGGGACTGCTCTTAAGTTGCATGTTTTCTTTATAAATTTTGGATATTAACCCTTTATCAGATTGGCAACTATATGTGGACTATTAAAAAAATTTAAACTCATGAAACCAGAGTAGAAAAGTGTCTGCCATGGGCTTGAGCATGGGGGAAATAGGGAGAGGTTGGTAAAAGCATACAAACTTTCAGCTCTAAGATGAATAAGGTCCCCAATAATATAATGTAAAACATGACAACTACGGTTGATAACACTATATAAAATAATTGATATTTGCTGAGAGAACTTAAAAGTGATAGATGTGTTAAAAATTGATAGTTGGAATCCCTTCACCATGTATACACATATATCATATCACCAAGATGTACACTTTAGGTATCATTCGAATTTGTCAATTATGCCTCAATAAAGCTGAAAAAAATGTTTAAAAAAACTGGAACTTTGGGTCAAGATTGTGGCATAGGTAGACATGCTTCGCCTCCTTGCACAACCATAGAAATAATTACAACCAGATCTCAAAACTAATAAAAGCCAGAACCACCATAAAATGAGGCTGTATGGAAGTCCGACAATCAAGGGTTTAGAGAAGCCACATTCATCCAGATGGGTAGGAGGGGCAGAGTCAAGGATATTGGCAGAGAGGCAGTGTGGTGCAGAGAGGTGGCAGCAGAACAGAGGGCCCCACATTTGTGTGTGGTAGATAAAAACCATGAGGTATATCTTGGGACCAAGTGTTCCCAGCCCCAGGCCAGACTGCACAGCCCAGGGAACCAGAACCAGGAAGATAAATCTCCAGTTACCTCTGGCTGTAAAAACCAGTAGGGGGTTGTGGCAGCAGAAGAAACCGCCGTATTTTTGCCACTTAAAGGGCCCACATGGGGCGATGGAAGAAACCACCGGATATTCGCCGCTTAAAGGGACACAGACTTAGAACATATGCAAACCCACCCACTCTCGGTTTCACCACCAGGGCAGCAGCTACAGGAAGTGGGTGAAGTGACTAGAAATGGGGCAATGCAAGTCAAACCTTCAGAAGACAAGCAGCAGCACTGTTTCCTCTCTGAGCCCTCCACCCACACAGAGCCACAGCAGTGAAGTGTGTTGCCCTGCCTTGGAAATTATCTAAGGCTCTGCCCCACACAATTTACAGGTGCTTCTACAAAGGCCATGCTACCAAGACAGGGAGTAAAAGCAGTTCTACCTAATACACAGAAACAAACATAAAGGCTGACAAATTGAGGAGACAAAGAAATATGGCCCAAATGAAAGAACACAACAAAACCCTAAAAAACACTAAACGAAACAGAGATAGCCAACCTATCAGATGCAGAGTTCAAAACACTGGTGACCAAACTGCTCAGAGAAGTCACTGAGTAAAGCAAAATCATAAAGGAAGAAATGAGGGTTACACTAAGTAAAATAAGGAAAAATCCATAGGGAACCAACAGTAAAGGGAAGGAAGATAGGATTTAATGATTTGGAACAAGGAAGAAATAAAACATTTAATCAGAACACAAAGAAGAAACAAGCATTCAAAAAAACGAGAAGAGGCTTAGGAATCTTTGGGACATCTCCAAATGTGCCAATATCTGAATCACAGGGATGTCAGAAGGAGAAGAGGAAGAGCAAGAAACTGAAAACTTATTTGAAAAAATAATGAAAGAAAACTCCCCTAACTTGGCAAAGGAAATGGACATACAAATCCAGGAAGCACAGAGAATCCAAAACAAGTTGGACCCAAAGAGGACCACACCAAAACACATCATAATTAAAATGCCAAAGGTGAAAGAAAAGAGAGAATCTTAAAAGCAGTGAGAAAAGCAGAGAGGTACCTGCAAAGGAGTTCCCATAAGACTATCACCTGATTTCTCAAAAGAAAGTTTGCAGACAAGAAGGGACTGGTAAAAAGTATTCAAAGTGATGGAAAACAAGGACCTACAACCAAGATCACTCTATCCAGCAAAGCTAAGTTTGTGCTTCCCAGACAAGGTAAAGCTAAAGGGGTTCATTATCCCCAAGCCAGTATTACATGAAATGTTAAAGGGACTTATTTAAGAAAAAGAAGACCAAAACCATGAACATTAAAAAGGCAACAAATTCACAACCATCAACAAATGAATAAAAAAAAAAACAAAAAAAAAAACCCTGGAACACTACAAAGCAAACAACCAGCACAGGAACAGAACCACAGCTATGGAGATCATTTGGAGGGTTATCAACTGGGAGGGCGAGGGGGAAGAATGGGGGAAATGGTGCAGGGATTAAGAAACATAATTGGTAGGATCAAAATAGACAAGGGGATGTTAAGAACAGCATAGGAAATGGAGAAGATAAAGAACTTATATGCATGACCCATGGACATGAACTAAGGAGGGGGAAATGCTGGAGGGAAGGGGCTACTGGGCAGAGGGGGGCAAAGAGGGAAAGATTGGGACAACTGTAATAGCATAATCAGTAAAATATACAAAAAAAAAAAAACCCCAAAAAACAAAAAAACCCAAAACAGTGGATGTACATGGCACATATAAAATGGTTGTATTCTAAACAGTTAAAATCCTTAAACTGGTGACACTGAAAGATGTAAACCTACAGCTATCTAGGACTTCACATATTTAAAATTCATGTACTTCTTAAACCATAGTACCATCTAATATATAATGTACTAAGTTGTGTTTACAAATATAAATGGATCTGTTTTATCACAAGATAAAGGCCTGTTGTCTAATAAGGGTTCGAGGAGAGGAGTTGGTAAGAAACTCTCCTACCTCAGAACTCCCTGACGACTTTCTCCTCCTCAAAAGGGAGCAAATGTGGGCCTGCGCCACATTTCAGAATGCAGTCGAGGCCACACTCACTGGTAATGGAGTCTCCTGGAAATAAAGTGAAGCACATGGGGCATGATCAAGCCTCCCCAGGTTCTTCATCATGGATGCACCATGCCACTAGCAGGGCAGAAGTAGGCGGAAGAAGTGGGTGAAGATCCCAAAATTGAGCTTTACCATTAATCTGAATGGTGAGGGACCTTAGACATTTGGGATAGGTCATGTGCTTCCACCAGAGAGCTCTGCATTGAGATTTGAAACATTAATCCACCTACTAGTATTGTATTTCCCATGTACTATTAGTTCTCAATCATATGAGTATAGCTCCTTCAGGCACCTAAATGGGTTGAGCAGAGTTGGAAAAGAATTGGATCTTTTAGGCAAAAATACTATCTGTTAGCTACCAAGCCCTAATAATCATCCCAAAGACTGAGTTTATTTTATAATGATTTCTTATTAAAGATATTAGACTGTTTTTAAATTTTGCCATATATTTAAATTGGAAGAAGAGTATAGGGACTTACGCAAGAACTCAGACTTATAAGAATAAGACAAAAATATATTAAAAATGACAAAATTCTAACACAGGAATGTCAATAATTTGCCCCAAATCATACAATTAAGTCCACTGTTGACTAGTGAACCAATGTTCAATCTCTACCCTCTCAGACAAAACAATCCCACATAACCTGTCACTAGTACCTTCCCTGAATAAATGCCAATTATCCTAAGCTAATCACGCTTATCACATTCCTCTTGCTATTTATTGATCTTGTTTCCACCAATGATGCCTGAAGAAAGATCTACTGGAGCATTTCTGGGAAGTCTCCATCCTTTTAAGGAGAACCAAAATGAGAAAGCACCTTCCTACCTTTAGACATTACTGTGTTTCATTAGGTATTGTGTATAACTGTTTCAATATAATATCTTTATAATATTATTATTTATTGTGTATTATTATTGTTTCAACACTAGAAACTACTAAAGCCATTTTACAATGATAAAGGAAATCAGTTATGCTAAGGGTAGCAGCATAGCAAACCCAGGTCCCTTACATCTTGTGTGACATATATTACAAAGTCATTGACTCAACCAATCATGGAGTCTACCATCTCTGGACTTTGTAGATTATGAGAAAATAAATCTCTACGTTTAAGCCAAAGTTAATTTTCACTTTCTGTTACTTACAGCTGAAAGCACCCTGAATCAATATTCTATCTCAAAATACATGCCTACATATACTGATCCTTCACACAGGCACCTCAAAATGCATGTGAAATAGAAGATCTAGAAAAAAGAGACAATAAATGACAATGCCAAGAGCAATACAGCTCTACAAGGAACTTACCTGCAAAAGCAGAGATGACTCATCACATATATATAATGGGTGGAAAAGTAGTAAGTAGTGGTTTAGAGTACAGGCTCTGGGTTCAATCTTGAAGTTTGCTAGATATCTCCGTATAAACTTGGGGAAGTTATGTAACTTCTCTATGGTTCCATTTACCATGTCACTAATGGGATCATACCATCTTCCTCTTAGGACTATTTAAGGATGATAGTAGTTAATGCATGTGGAAGGTTTAGCAGTTCCTGACACACAATAAATGCTCATAAATGTTGTTTGCTGTTATCTTTATTCTTTACTCATTGCCTTTGGAAAGTCCAATTCCTTGTTATCCCTTCCCACTGTGAATTTAGTTTTTTATATTTTACAGACTATTTTCATAGGTATCATTACATTTGATTCTCATAACAACACAGTGAGTTATATATTCCTATATTACAGTGAGGAAATAACCTCAGAGTTTGTTGCATGTAAATAGTGAAGATTTGAACCTGGTACTTCTATTATCAAATAGAGAACCAGAAAATCTTAGGTGTGAAATAAAACCACAACTACAAATCCAGCAAATTAGAAATTTAGGGAGAGAGTTGATTTAGAATGCAGAAAATTGCTAATAGTCTTAATAATAGTGTTAGGTAAAGAAGAAGCACTATGTTAATGGAGAGTTAAAAAGAACTCAAACATTTGCTCACAATAATGGGATTTTAGGCTCTAACCCACCAAGTGATGTGATGGCTTAACATGTCAATAAGGTATATTCTGAGCAATTCAAACTAAATCTACATTTTAAATCTAATAACATGGAGTCTGGAGAGTGATGGCAACACATACTGTAGTAAGTAAACTCATAAAATGGTTTTATTAAAGAATCCTAAAAGTTTCAATAGCTGACAACTCTTGCTGCCCTTAAAATACATGCTTTCTTTTAGATGGCAATGTAAGCACAGATTTAAATTTAAATCTATAATGGCTTAAGACTATGTCTTGGAAAGATTCAGGTATAATGAGGGGTCAGATAAAACTAACAGGAATGTTTTTAACATATCAGATTCACGTGCAAGTATGAGAATAATCTGCAGGGATGACCCATGAGCAAGCAAAATAAAAATAATTTTAAGAGAAATTCTAACCACCCCACATGGAGTGAGACCTGAATGCAATTGTGTTACTTTGTGTTTGCCTGAAAAAAAAACATATTTTCTTCATTTGGAAGATGGGAAGATGAAAGATGGGAGAGGCTAACCCAGTAAAAGTGAGTTTAGATTGTTCTTTTGAAAATGTGTATACTATACTCAATTCTTTTAGCTTTACATTCTTAGCACCATTGCTTTTACTCTGTTGTATTAAATGTTATGAACTTGTTGTTTTTTGTGATTTTCTTTCTTTTTTTACCCCCGGTCTGATATAGTTTCTGAACTTAGGCTCTGTATCATACCGCACAAATTTGTTTTTATGAAATTTCTAACAGATAAATTTATCCAAGGTTCTTCTCTTCTACAGTCACTCTAAGAATTATTTTGCCACCTTTCTTCGTTTTCTAAATGCAGCAGGAAAAATGGTCACCTTTTCTTTTTATTGGAAAGTCAAATTCATGAGAAGAACAATCAGATTTCTATTGCTCATAAAGCCCCTGTGGAAATAAAACAGGTATTAGTGGTGCATCAATTGACTACGCTAGACAGCCATTCCCAGGTAACGGTTCCACAAAAAGAGGTGTAGATCATACAAAAACAGAGGTAAAGCTCAGTTTTTATGCCCTCACTCCCAAATATGTATTATTTCCAAAAACACTACTTATAAATATTCTCATGTTAGGCAAACATTTTTTTAAAGAAATGAAACCTAGTAAAGACTTTACTTAATATGAACTTGTTTTTGCCTTCTTTTTCAGTTTAAAAAGTTTGTCTCCATTACACTTTAAGCCATGCAAAGAACACATGCATTTGTGACCATCGGTATCATAAATAAAAAATACAGGCTTTTTACAAGGAAATCCTAGTCTCAGTTCAAAGTGAAGTTATTTTTTTTCTGAGCAATTAGTAACATTTTTATAAGTATCAAGGCCCCATGTGTGCAAAACATCAGTTAAAAATTTAGGAATATAAACGACTTTAGCAGTGGAAGGAGGCCAATAAATGCCAGTTGTTAAACTTGTGGGTTGCAAGAGGAAAGTATGCATGTTAGGTATACCAATAAAATATTTATTAAACTCTGACTCACACTGAAAAGTAATAGGAAAACTATATCTGTTATTCTCACTTGCTTTTTCGTATTCAGAAACTGGACACGACCCTACAGGACCCCTCACAGTTTCACACTGTACATTTGACTGTCAGCTAAAGAGAAGTTCCATAAACATTCACAGTGCAATTCCCAGGAGCTGATTCTTCCTCCAAAGGCGGCCTCACCACTTTAAGCTGATTAATTCATCAGGCCCACAGTAGAGTATTCCACAACAGGCAGTCATAATTCTTTAAATCTTCTCAATTAATATACTTTAACAAGCAGGTAATACTAAAACCCTGTTATTCTTCCTCCAATAACATTTGTAAAATATTAAAAATAAGTCCTCTTCAGTGTTTGAATTATAAAAGGAATCCCCAAATGACATTAATAAACAGAAATAAAAAATGGACAGTAAGAAAATGTTTTTAGGAATTCTGATCTAAATATAACACTATTCTCTATGAAGACCAAAGCTTTTATCTAAAAAATAATGATTCAGGTAAACAAAACACACACCACCAGTATTTTAACATCTGCTTTCCCTCTCCTGTTCTCTTCTTTTTCTAAAATAAGTCCTCTTTATTCGAGGTCAAAGTTCAAAAAAATAAACACATTCTTCCTGATAGTTATTAAAAAAAAACAAAAAAAACTGGAAGAGCATTTTTCTGACCAAAAACATTCTCTTCCCTTGGTTCACTTTCACCTTTTATTTTCTTGGTTCCTTGTACGTCTACTATAGTCTCGTTCTTACAACTAAAAACACTGTGAAGACTCTAAACAGACAAAAAAAGATTACTGGATGTTCAACCCTGTCCCAAAGGGCTTTCCCAGTGTTTTCTGATTCTATAGTGATCTGTGCCTTTCTTTGTCTCTATTTTGCAATTCTGTTATAGAAGCAAATGTTAACTTAGATAATAACTAATGGTGAGCAGGAATCTCTGGTCAAAGATGTACCTTGTCAGGTGAAGATGCAATTAATTACTACACAGTAGAAGTAGCCAGTTTTGCATCTTTTAGCATTCCTCATTGCCTATTCATGTCTGTTCTCTGGGATTCCCTTTGAACTGGTTTTAATATTTTACTAGTTTTCCAATTAACTAATGAATTAAATAAAAGCTCTGACACATGTTTATTTTATGTACGTGTAAGAGTCATGACTTTACCTTTCCCAAAACTATACTTTAATTATCCCATGGCTCAGCAAATATTACTCACACTTAAGTTAACAGCTCAAAAGAAATATTATTGCTAATTCTATCATCATTTATTCTTTCCTTGAATTACTATACATAATCCTCTCTTCTAAGATTTTATTACAATCCTAAAATCTCAACAGTCATTAAAAAAAAAAAGATTGTTTTCCTAAGTGGCAGAGCACTGAATACTACATATACATGAAGAACAAAAAATCATAGTAATACGGGATAACGTTAATCACTTGCTTGGAGCAAGACATTATTCTAAAGCACTACTCATTCACTGAAACCTCACAACCACCCTATGACATAGGTACTCCAAGTAAAGCAAAGAGAAGTAACCTGCTAAAAGTCATACTGCCAGTAAGTGCTAGAGTTATGATTTAAACTGAGAGTATGTCTCCAAATTAAATTAGACTACTTCTCAGAAAAAAAGAAGAAAAATTTTAAGGAGCACTTTTAGTGCCATTATTCCTGGCTGTCATTACCAACATTATCAAAAGAATGCATGTTATTATCCTGAAATCCATTTTTTAAAAATGCTATTAGAGAGAGTTCAAGCCAAACCCCTTCATGGGTAGCAGCAATAACAGGAAAAATAAAGACAAAAGGTGAGAGGACACAAGATGTTAAGGGAGGGGGTTATATGCCAAAACAAAATTTAAGGAAATTTATTTTATGATAGTGAACATGCAATTTAATCCTAACTTTCATAGTTTTGTCTAATGCTCGAACAAAATCCATACACTATTCTTACTCCTGTGCCCATATACAAAACAGTTTCTTCTTTATGAAAAGACCAATCAAAAGGACCCTTCTGCTCTACACTCCTTTTGTGGCAGACTTTGGAATGAAACTAACAGGTTTTTGAGAGTACTGCCCCAGGCCATTAAAAGTTTTACAATCAACTGCAAAGTCTATTCATGCTTGAAACTGTGCTCAAGTAAATATCCAGCAATTACCATTCTTTCCTGGACTCTCTTGATTCTTAAACCCTTAATTTGTATAGCACTGACATCCTTAAAACAGCTCCAGAATGACCCATATGGTCAAAGAGCTTCGAGATGTGACCTGGGAGAGCCCAAGCTCACTAAAAGCTGCCAAGCCCCAGGACTTCTTCAATACATGGTAACTTCCCAAGACAAACACTTGTTGCTTCCCTCACAGTCAAGGGTAAACTCCAGCAGGTGAAAAAGAAGCTTACTATTTGAATTACCAATGGTGTTCAAGTGTAGGCTTGAAGGTTAAGTATAAAGATCAGTGGAGACTTTTCTCCTTTCCTAGAAAAAACTAAAGTAAAGCTATCGTTATGGTGTTAAAAAAACTAATTAGTCACCTTCAGTAAGTGTTTATAAAGAAACAAACTGTATATCACTTCATAAGCGAATCACTAAGGCTAGATAATAAGACACAATTAAGGTGTCAGAAAAATTGGTAAAGTAAAATGTAAGAATAAAGGTAATAATTATAACAGTTACTAAAACATTGTTCTAGAGATTAAGAAAATTCTAGATTTGATCACAAGGCATCTTGAAAGATATCACCTGCCACAATTCTAGTTAAGTAAATAAGTATAAATTAAGTATGAATTATAGGCAACAGTTTTAACAAAATCAAAGACTATATTGGACCTAATTACTCTAAAATTTTTCCCAAAACATCAGGCACATGGAAAAATCCTATTTTTATTTCAAGTACCATCTAAACATTTAAACTTATCAACTCCAGAAAATGCATTAATTCTCATGTCATTAAAAATATTAGTTATTCAAATAATAAGTGCTGTGGAACTACACATTGATGCAGCTACTATGAAAAACAGTATATGAACCCCTATGTTTACTGCAGGTTATTTACAATAGCCAAGATATAAAAGTAACCTAGGTGTACACTGACAGAGTAGTGAATAAAGGAGATATTGTGTGTATATGTAAGTACACAATGGAATTTACTCAGCCATAAAAAAAGAATGAATCTTGCCACCTGGCAACATGGATGAACCTAGAGGGTATTACGCTAACTGAAATAAGTCAGACAAAGGCAAATACCATATGGTTCCACTTATATTTGGAATCTAAAAAACAAAATAAAGAAAACAAAACAGAATTAGACACAAAGAAACAGAGAACACACTAATGGTTGCCAGAGGGGAGAAGAGTGGGATATGCGTGGATAATGTGAATGGATTGAGAGGTACAAATTTTCAGTTATAAAATAAATAAATCATAGGAATGTAATGCACAGCATGGGGAATATACAAAATATCATAACAACTATATGGCACCAGAAGGTTACTAGACTAGTCATGGTGATCACTTACTTCATAAGGTCGCTATGTTCTACAATGGAAACTACCATAATATTGTATGTCAACTATATTTTGATTTTTTAAAACACCCCAAATAGCCTCAACAATCTTGAGAAAGAACAAAGTTGGAGGGATCACAGAACCTGATATCAAACAATACTACAAGGCCATTATAATCAAAACAGACTGGTACTGGCATAAGAACAGGCACATAGACCAACAGACAGAACAGAGAGCCCAGAAATAAACCCACACCTCTAATGGTGAAATAATACTTGACAAAGTAGGCACGAGCGTATAATGGAGTAAAGACAGTTTCTTCAACAAATGGTACTGGGAAAATTGGACAGGTACATGCAAAAAAATAAAACTAGACCACCAACTTAAACCATACACAGGAATAACTCAAAAATGGACAAAAGACTTATAAATATAAGTCACAAAATCATATCCTAGAAGAAAACATAGTAAAATCTCAGACATCACTCGCGGTAATATTTTTGCTAATATGCCTCCTAGGGCAAAAGAGAAAAAGGAAACAATACGTAAATGGGACTAAATCAAACTAAAGTTTTTTTGCACAGCAAAAGAAACCTTCAACAAAAATAAAAGAGAACCCATTGCATGGGAGAACATATTCACCAATGATACATCTGATAAGGGGTTAATTTCCAAAATATATAAAGAATGTATACAACTCAACAACATGAAGATAAACAATCCAATTAAAAAATGGGCAAAGGACCTGAACAGACACTACTCTGAAGAGGACATACAGATGGCCAATAGACATATGAAAAAATGCTCAATGTCACTAGTCACCAGAGAGATGAAAATTAAAGCCACAATGAGATACCACCTCACACTTGCCAGAAGGGCTACCACCAATAAATCAACAAACATGGGCTGGAGAGGACATGGAGAAAATGGAGTCCTCGTGCACTATCAGTGAAAATGCAGACTGGTGCAGCCACTGTGGAAAACAGTATGGAGTTTCCTCAAAAATGTAAAATGGATCTGCCTTCTGACCCAGCGGTCTCACTTCTGGTAATATATATTCCAAGAATCCCAAAAAACCAATTCAAAGGAATATATGCACCCCTATTTCACAGTAGCATTATTTATAATAGCCAAGATCTGGAAATAGCCCAAATGCCCATCAGTAGGTGAGCAGATAAAAAAGCTGTGGTACACTTACATGACGGAATACAAAGTGGTTGTAAAAAGGAAGGAAATCTTACCCTTTGCAACAGATAGCATGGATGGACCTAGAGAGGTTATGCTAAGTGAAATAAGCCAATCAGAAAAAGACAAATATTGTATGATCTCACTGACATGTGGAATCTTATGAACAAAATAAACTGATGAACAAAACAGAAACAGAGTTATGGACACATAAGAGACTGACAGCTGTCAGAGGAGAGAGGAGAGAGAGAGAACTGGATGAAAAATGATAATGGGATTAGCGAAAGAACACGTATGCATAACCCACAGTCACAGACAACAATGTGGTAAGAGCTGGGGGGAAACGTGAGTACGCTGGGACACTCAACAAAGTGAGCGGGGGCAAGCAAAGGTGGGGAAATAGGGACATCTGTAATAGTGCCAACGATAAAAATAAAGAAAAAATTGTTTTTAATTTGAAAAAACTTTCAAGATATTTTTCTTCTTCACAAAATATAAATCCAAAAACCTACAGTTTTTGTAGCTTTTGCCAAAAGTTTGAATGGGACCATTCATCAGTAGCAAAGCTGACCAGGCTTTGAATAACACTAGTCTTCCAATGATGAGGGTGTATTAAATTGTGCTCCTGTGGATGTTTTTGGCATTTCAGTGTCTAAATATATAAAACTTTTTATCAACTGAAAATAAAGAAAACTGAAGGAAAGATGGTACTCACTTTTCAATCTCAATGCCAAGCGGATTAGCAGGACGCAGGGACAAGGGAGGAATTCCTTTATTCCTGTCAGTACGCATATCATAATAATTCATCTCATCAACCCACACAGCAGACTGGTCCAAAATACCTACCAAAATGAGGAGCAAATCCTTAGCAAGATATAGACAACTCCAGGGATTTTCTAAGTTTTGCAAATTGCTTTATTTTTTCAGGATCTTGATGCATGCTAAGGTAATTTTTAAGAAATTTGATAACACCAAGGCTCTAAAATTTTTTTAATGTCTGGTGGTTTAATTAAAAACACTGAGAACCTATTTTGAAAAAAGAAAAATAACACCACTTGGCTCATGGTTTCATCGTACATTACTCAATAGAGAAGACAAATTAAGCCTCTGATAAAAGGTTCTGCTAAAACAAATATATTTTACAGAAAAAAACAAACAAACAAAAACAGTACAATTAATTTGGTACATTCAACAAAATACTCAATAATACTTTAAATAAAGAAATCAGTCAAAGACCCACCAAGGAATGCACGCACAGTTTATATACTGGAACTGTCTAGGATTCAGGAAAAAAATGACTAGGTAGTACCTGTGAATAAAATATGACCCATGAAAATAGTATCGTACCTTCTTTTGGGCTCTTTGCCATGCATCTTGGCATATGACTTACATATAAGTTTACCAACCTCCGGACCTGGGCTGCAACAGACAATGGGCAAGTACCAATGAGCCGAGAGGCAAGGCTGGAGGCTGGGAAGGCTTCATGAAAGAAGGATATTTAATCCCAGGCAACTTCTACATGTATGAACTTTTGTGAACCCACTAATTTTACCAGCACCCACATTTCTGCCACTATGTAACAGGAGACTCTGTCAGAGGTTATGTTCGAGTCCAGATACTCCTGAGTTCAGTTAAATAAGCCCTTACTGAACATACACTGTGCTAGGCCCTGAGACGGGTGGGCAGGGGGAAAGGGGAGCGTGGGGAGGGGGAGTTAGAATAAAATTAGTAGTATACTTTCAAATCAGTTTTCTTTATCTCCTGTATAAACATGACATGAAATAATGCTGGATTCTGTTAAGTACCTCCAGAAAACACAAAACAAGTTTATTTCATTTCAGTTTAGGTTTTTTTTTTTTCAGGATAAAGTACAGTCTTTTTCATCTGATAATCTGATTTTATGAAAACACTAATTACATTGTATTTTCACATTTCATCACTGACAGATGAGAACTTTGTCAAACATCTTAGACCCAGCAGATACGGACATTTAAAAGTGATGTTAGTTACTTTTCCCACTATGTAAGTACCACGTAGTTCAGATGAAGCAGTATTCATCTGAAACTAATACTCATAGGCCTCAAAATCCAAGAATGAAAAGAAAACAAAAGATAAAATATTAAATACACTTGCAATTCAAAAGAGAAAATTAATTCATTTCTTGAAAATGAAAACAGCCAAAGAAAAATTGCCCCAAACCAACCCTGTTTGAAGAACTAGGTTTGAGAGTCACTAGTATGAAGAGAATTGAGGCAGGACAGTAAGAAGCTAGGAAAATTCCTTGGCAAGTGGAACGGGAAAATTGAGATAGAGAGCTGAACAAACTGGCCAAGCAAAGTACAGCCAGATGCAGAAAGTCACCAGGTGCCTACAGGCAAAACTGGTGTTGGAGGGCGCCCCCAGGGTGCCCTGTCCTCCCCTGGTATTTTGCTAATCATGCAGTTTAGTTTCCCCGACCTTCTCTCCCTAAAGACAACAATCTAGGCCTCAGTTGTATTTCAGCTCCAGGCCCAGAAAAGCAGCAAAACCAGGCAGGTGATGCCAGGACCAGCTGCAATGTGTAGTGAGCCCCTGAGAGGGCACACCTGGAAAGGCTGAAGAGTATTCTATTGAGATCTCCCCTGAGGCCTCCCCTAAAGTCCCTACATTTGGAAAGCAGATAAAACCCCTTAAGACAAAGAAGCCAGCACACCCTCCTTGGAGCACAACCACTTGATTCTCAAGTGAATTTTCTTTCTACTGAACTCTAAGGGTCCCCACGAGACTTGCAAACAGGGGAGCAATGAGCAGCGGCAGGCGGCGAGTCCAGAGCTAATCTCCTTAACCTGTGTCCCAGGCCCCCTTTTTCTCTGACTTTTCAGTGAGCTGACAGCAGCAACCCCTTGGCTCCTTTCTTTCCCATAACGTTTCCAGAGAACCGCAGCAATCCTACCTAGGCTCTCTCCTGTGGTTTCTTCTATCTTAGGCTGGCCCTTGTTTCACTGTCCCCAGCTTTAATAAAGATACTCTCAATATCAGCTGGGCTCATCTCTTGAAATCTTTCCTGCACAAAGTCAAGAACCCACACATTACCAGCTGGTTCAAGGCAGACTCACTCTGGGCTTAGTCCCCTTCCAGTAACAGAGTGACATTTGGCATCTGAATTCCAGTTCTGTCCAGTACTAAGTTGATGATCTTTGAGCATGTGGTTTAATCTAAACCTCAGTTTCCTTATCAGTATACTCAAAAAATAAATGGGGAAGTTTAAAAGAGATCATGGCAAGCAGTGCTACTTAAAGTATGGTCTGCAGACTATTGCTGATAACACGCTTTTAGTAATCTGCATCATGATAAGTACAAAAACAAAGCATAAGCATTTAGAACATCTCACAGAAATGTAAGTTAGTGTTTGTTGAATCTAATAATAAAGCCTATAGTCTGCAAGGTTTTTTATACAGAAAACCAGAAAAGTTGTTTTTCTAGTAACAGTTCTAGCATTTTATAAAAGTACTCTTATGTCAACTATATCTCAATAA
Source organism: Mormoops blainvillei (assembly GCA_004026545.1). NCBI lineage: Eukaryota > Metazoa > Chordata > Mammalia > Chiroptera > Mormoopidae > Mormoops > Mormoops blainvillei. The sequence continues at coordinate 243,509 of PVJD01000959.1, forward strand.
AGCTGGAGGAAAAAAAGTACTGATCTGCAACAACTTGGGGGAAGCGGGTAGCTAACTGGTCCTTCATCAGAATAGTTTCAGAAGCACTGATACCCAGTGCTTTATCTGAGTGATAAAGCACAAGGGAAGAGCTCTCAAAACATAATGTCCTCTTTCTATTTACTGGATCAGTCACTAAATGCTTACAGAAGAGCTTTCCAAGCAAAAGATAATGCGCAAGTGCAGTGGTGGTACTAAAAAAATTCTAGTTGCAGAAATAAAACCCACATAATATAGAACATACAATGTAAAGGACAGTAGAGACTCCAATAGTGAAAAAGAAATTCTGAAAAACTAGGGCTCTTTTCAGGATACAGTGGCCAAGTAGGTTTTGTCAAAGAAGGTGTGGTCAGAACTGGACTTTAGAAGGTTGCAGAGAATTCAGGCAGGTGGGAGGAGGCACATTTAGGCAGAAAACTGCCAGAGCAAAAGCAGAGAGTGAGCTACTATGAATAGGTGAGTCTAACAGGAAAGCAACAGAAAGAGAAGATGGAGCCTGCGTTAAGAAAAAACGTGGTCTTTGTCTATCAATTCAAGGATTTAGAACATAAACCAGGGAGTCACTGAAGATTTCTGAGCTGAAAAACAAAATGATCAAATTGGGTAGCACAAAGCAGGATCACATACTCTACTACTGTATCACTTACACATCATTCTCTCTGTGGTTTCAGTCTTTTGTCCTTTCACTGCACTCACTCTGCCAAAGATCCCAAACCTCAGATCAACAAAACCAACTGCTTTCTCAACTCTTAAATCTTGGCTCAGATTTGCTAGAAAAAGCCAAACAATCCCGCATAGTGATACACAACTAATATGTACTTTCCAACCTGAACAGGGCTCTTAGCCTGGCCCAGCAAATCCTTTTAGTGTTCCTGGTCCACTTACTCCTCTTTTTCCCCAGGAACAGCTGTTTCTACCTTACACCATTATCCTCAAGCCCTTTACTCCACTTCTTCCCACACCTTTCACCTGGTCTCCCTGCCTCCTTCCTCTTAAGAAATGAAGTCATCCAGACATGACCTCTCTCAACTCTCTCCATCCAAGCCTAAAAAATACATATTTCAAATGCCCACCCTGACTTTGCTTCTATTATAAGCCCTCCGTTTGTGTGACTGATAATCACATTCTGTCCCTTGGTTGGTTATTCCTCACTTCTCATTTGTTTCCAATCTTCTCTTTATACTGACCCCATCCCTGTGAGTTGCTCAAAGCTCTTCCACCTTAGAAATGGAAAACCGAACATAAAACAAAACCTTTCCTCGGCTCCATATTAGGTGCTCCTCCTCTCCTTAAGTGCTCATGTTCCAGAGGCCTCAACCTTTAGTCCTCTTCCTCACTTTACACAGCTTCCTTGTGCAAACTCATCTACACACATCTTCAACTACCATCTCTGAACCATTACCAAGTAAATCTGTATATATCTCCTGCCCCTCTGAGCTCCTACGGTTCCAATCCCACATTACTCTAATGAACAGCACTGTCTACTTCTATATCTCATTGGCAGCTCACACTCAACATGCCCAAAACTAAACATCTTCTCCCCAATTTTGAATCCACTTGATGTTTTAGATTTTTCGGGGACTGACACCATCTCCTTAAGTTATTCACAGAAGAAACCTAGGAGTCATCCTAGATACTTCAGGTCACTGACTCGGGCTAATTTTTCCTTAAGCTCTTCTATCTGGCCCCAGTTCATCCCTGTACTCAGGACATGAGCTAAGGCAGTGGGACCTGTCTCACTTCAGGTCCTGAGTATACCCTGCTTAAATGATTCAGTTGCTTCCTAACTGCTTCCCTGCTTCCAATCTTGTTCTCTTCCATCTACCCACAATATAATTACCAGATTTGTATGTATAACCACCTTGCCTAAAAACCTTCCATGGATACATAAAAAACTTCACAGTAATTGTCTCTGGAAAGACCGGGGTGTGGGAGTCTGCAGCAGAAGAAATATTTACCTTTCACTTTAGTACTATTTGAATTGTCTACCATTAGCATGCACAACTATACAAAACTGTTTCAGTGGCCACCAATGCTTACAACACAAAGTCCTTCAAGATCTGTCTGCTTTTAAGCTTCTCTCTCAAAACACTCCTCTGTCTAGCCCTGCAGTCTACCCACTCATCTTCTAAGATTGCCGAAATGGCACTCCCTCCTCACTTCAGACAGAATGGACCTCTCCTTCGTTCCATTTAATAGAGTTCCATAATGGCATTTACAGCCATTTGTATATAACACTTACAAAGGTTATTTAAAGAGCTCCTGTTATACACAACACTTAAAGAGATTATTTAAAATGTCTATATCCCTCCCATTAGCCTTAGATTCCCTAAGGGCAGGAACTGTTATTCACCTTTGAATTTTCAGAGTCCAATTACTGAATCACAATGGGGGGGGGGGGGCTGACAAGAGAAGGGGTTGAGGGGAAGGCTTGGATAAGAGTGTTTTGCAAATGCTCATCAGGTGATTCCAACTCAAAGCCCCTGTTAACAACTGCACTGTAATATAAGCTCCTAAGATCAGGAATCACTGTGTTCAGCACAACGCAGATGCTCAATACATGGTTTCTAACCTGAACCCAAGTAGACAAGTTTCAAAGCTGAGGAAGGAAATTTTAGAGCTGAAGGTGTAGAGGCATCAGGATATATCGGAATAGTGTGTGAAGTTGTGGAAGTAGACAAGTTTACCCAACAGAGTTTGAAGAGCTGAGGAAGGAAGCCAAGGCAGACCTCTTTGTCACCCTTTAACTGCAAAGGACTTATGTACATGTGTTTTTCCTTCCAGACTGAGTTCCTGAAGGGCAGGAACTCTATTCTATTCATCTCTGTCCACTTGACACTGAGCACAGTACAGTGTAAGGTACATGCTAGGAGCTCAGGAACATTTTACTGAGTTGTACCAGTGACACTGATAATAAAGGGAGGTACAGTACTTCAAAGACACAAAATGAGTACTTTGGCCCAGGAAAGCTGGGAATAGAGTTTTTCAGATGGACAACTGAGCTCAGTCCTGAAAGAGAAGCTTATCTGGCACAGAAGTGGTCAGAACTTCAAGTAGAGGGAACATGGGGAGCATGAGTACCAAAGTATGAAAGAGCACAATGCAGATACACCCTTTCCATGTGGTTGGGAATCAAGTGCCTAAGAAAGGAAACCAATTAGGGAGCTTTAGAACATGAGGCTGAGAGGGTCAGGGCCAAATTGTGAAAAGCCATCGACACCCACCTAAGGATTTAAACCAGACTGTGGGTGGCCTAAGAGGAGTTTTGAATTTAATCCGGAATGGCCTGATTGACTTTTTATAAGGGTAACTCCTGGCCACATGAAGAACAGAGTAAAGAACTGAGAAACTCAAAGCAAGGAGCTAATTAAGTATCTGATGTTCCAGAGGCCTACACCTCTGATGGTGGCTGATGGTCCAGTTAAACTCACAGAGGCTATATTCTCCTTAAGTCTTATATCCCTGGGAAAGCAGGGAAGGGAATAAGAAATCCGCACTATAAAATCCCAAGATTTAAGTCAAGAGACCTGTGTATTCTGGCTCCCACTAAGCTGCACATCTGTTTTTTGGGGTCTGAACTGGATAGGGCGTTCCGAAGTGGACCTTCTGTTCTACCCTCGGGGCTCTGAACCCCTTCCCATCACAGTCACCCCCACAAAGGACCAAGCTGCACCAGGTAGCGCAGAGAGAATGAAGGAGCATTGCAGGCAAGGGACACCTGGGAACCCCGCCAGTACTCTGTGTGGGAAACTGCACCTAAAGGGCATGCCCCACCTTTTGCCTTTAAATTGGGTGGCAGAAAAGGGAAGACAGCACCTCCCAAGAGTGCCCCATAGCTTCGCAGGGGCACAGTTCTCTTACAGCCCTCTTATCCACACAGTCACTCACCCGCTCCCAGCCAGTCCTCAGGATCCCAGGTTAGCCAGCGGCCCTCCTCACAGTTTAGTTTTTTTAAATGTTAATTAAAATTAGTAAATAAAAACAGTGATATTGTATATACGTACATGAGGTCTGTCCAGAAACTATCCAGCCATATACTATGAAAAATAGAGACATTTATAGCATAAGATACAAGATGTAAGAAACATTATACATAGGGCAATGACACCTCTGTCCCCTTTAAAGCAGGCACCTTGGGACCTTACACAGTTCTCTCAGTGTCTCTTCCACTGTTCAAAATACCCCGTAAAATCCTTTGCAGGAATCACCATCATTTGCCCTGTTGTATTTTCCTGAATCTCATCGATGGTCTGAAAGCTCTTCCCTTTCAAAGGTTATTTCAGTTTTGGAAAAAGCCAGAAGTTGCAGGGTGCCAAATCTGGTTCATTGGCAGTGGTTTGAATCAAGTCATTTTCGATTGCAGCACGATGTTCCTTCTGCTCTGGCAGCAGAAGCCACAAAATGAATTTTGACACATATTTCATGCCAAGATCCTGTGGCAAAATCTTGGACACAGTAGTTTTTGTAACTCCCAGATCAGCTTCTAATTCTTGCACTGTCAGCTGCAAATCTTTGTTGATTGCAGCCTGTACACATTCAACATTCTCAGGTGTTCTGCTTGTTTCAGGCCTTCCAGAACATGGATGGTTTTCAACAGATCCTCGACCATATTTGAAGCGTTTCTGCTACGCTTTTTTGTGCTGCACTCATTGCATTGTCCCCAAGAGCCTTCTGACACATCCAAATAGCTTCCGTCGAGGAATGTTCAAGCTTAACGCAAAATTGGATGCAGATTCGTTGCTCTATTTGCTCATTCATATTGAATTCGATCACCACACAGTACACATTCTCACTTATGTATAGTCTCCACTGACTAATACAGTGAGGTCATCACTGTTCACACATGTGCATTCAAGTCCACTCTCCTTGGCTACTAGGTTACATTGATGTCGTACAAACCTTTGTCGTTGTATTAACCATAGCTGTACTTTTTCTAGACAGACCTTGGATGTACATATATGTACATGTACATAAATTCCATTTTCAAATTTCCCTTAAATTTCTCAAACTTTTATTGCTAAAAAAAACTAGGAATTTAGGAAAGATAATGCTGCAGAGAAGCTCTATGCTCTAAGATAGAAAACAAAAACAATTTGTGAAATTATTTACTTTTCTATACCAGAGAGAAGTATGGCCTGGGTTTAATTACACTTCTGGTATTTCTACATTATACAAATATTAAACAAGTACTGACTATGTTCAAGACATTACAGGACCAAAAAGATGAATTTGGCATTATTCTTATTTTAGGAGGGAGGATGGTCATGCAGTTATAGCTATGAGAAAAAAATCATTGGTCATCAGCATGGTAGCAATGAGAGGACTTCCAGATCTCTTCCCCTAGTTACAAGTTTAACAGCTATAATTCAACAAAGGATTCTCTGCTCAACAAAGAAAAACATCTGAGACATCACGCACTAAGACATCTGAAGGAGGATGTATCTCAGCTAACAGCAGAGACAGATGAGGGAGGAGGACAGACACAGAGGTCGTGGGCACTTCTATGCCTATGGAAGCCATAACAGTGAAGGTGTGAAGTACTGCTGGAAAACCAGAAGGGCAGAAACAGTAATCAGGTCTCATTAGCTGACACACATTGAAGCTGGGTCTAGGGTGAGGGTCAGAGAAACATTGCAAAGAATCAAGCAGCCTCGCAGTCAACCACCACACAAGGGATTCCTCGAATGAGACAACCCATCCACACCTCAGGCAGCAAAGTCCTCACTTTGAAGATGCAAACGGGCTGAGAAAACTTCCAGCCTAAGTAGTCTATACTCATTATGGCTAAGTACATGGGGAAGTGCAGAATGGCAGACTCATAAAACCATTTTCCCCTCCAAACCCTCCTGCACCCATCTCCACGCAACCTGGTAGAGACTGGGTCAAATCAGACAAAACTGCTTGACTGGTTGCTTCTGGCTACCTGAAGGTGCAGGCACTAAGAACATTTAAAAAACCCACAACCCACCACTTTCAATCCATGGGAGTGGTACCCCAAGACCCAGCTGGGGAAGGGTCGTCCACCTCCTCAGAAAATACTAGGCATATTCCATGGCCCAGGCTATGCTGATGTGCAAAGATCCTAGAAGCCACAGGAGTGCAGGTAAGAAAAAATAAAAACTTGCACTTCTGAACCAAAGACAGACACCTACTTATCAACCTGCTAAACAGTGAAACGTCAAAAACTTTTTTTAAAAGGTTTTTCATTCCCACAAACGTTCAAGCAGAAATAATCCATCAAGAGCAAAGTAACAAAGGAATCTGGAAAGAAAATAAAAAATTTCCAGGAAATAAACAAGATATTAAACACTGCAATATAAATAAAAGAGAATTCAAGATTGCAGTTTGGAAAGAACCAGAAACAAGAAAACTCAAGATATAAAATCAATGAACAAAAGGACTACTTCACCAAAGACACTGAAACTATGAAAAAGACCAAAACACAAACTCTGGAGCTGAAAAACACATAAAAAAATAAAGAATCTCCTAGCAAGTTTAAGAAATACAGCTGACCTGAAAGAGGAGTGGGATTACTGATATAGAAAATAGTAATTTAGCAATCGATAACAGGTGCAAAAAGAGATACACAAAAGTAAAAAAAGAAAAAAGAGTTCTACAAGAATTATTTGACTCACTAGAAACAACAATTTAAGAATGCAAGCAGGAGAAGAGCTGGAGAAGGTAACAAGAGCCTATTCAAACAAATAATCGATGAGAATTTCCCAAAACTACAGAAAGAACTGAATCCCCAAATCCAAGAAGCTAACAGTACATCTAATTATCTCAATCCACAAAGACCTTCTCCAAGGCACATTATATTAAATTTGTCAAAAATTAATGACAAAAAAAAAGAGTTCCCACGACAGCAAAGAAGACGAAAACGTACAAAGGAAACCCCATTCATTACATTAACAAATTTTTCAGAAGAAAAACTGAAGCTAGGATATAGAGTATCCAAATACTCAAAGGGAGAAATCATGAGCCAAAAAAACATGTCTGGCAGTTATGCTTTAGATATAATGAAGAAATAAAGGGTTTTCCAGACACACAGAAACTGAGAGAATTTACAACCACAAGACCTATATTAAAGAAATTCTTAAAGGTAATCTACTTGAAACAAAAAAAGCATAAGATTACAAAACTATGAGCAAGATGACTAATAGAAGCAGGAAATTCCAACCCTTGTTCAGAATAGAGTATTAAACACTTAAATACAACATAAAGGTTAAAGGAGGTAGAAACATTAAAAGAAAAAGACATTAGCTACTACAACGTGGAAATCAATGCACAGGGAGACAGACCCAAGATCGGGGAGGAGTGGAAGCTACACCAATCTGGAATTACAACTAAATTGTAGAGAAATCATCCTGAATAACCAACTGAACACTAGCTGGAGAGAAGCCTTACAACCAAGGATGAACAGAAGAAACCACATCACCACAATGTGACTGGCACTGAGTGTGGAAGAGGCAGGAGAGAGCTTACTGGGCTCCCACAGTAGCAGCTGAAATTTCGGAGGGATATTTCAGTGGCCAGGGAGTTCCCCATGAGAAGTGTGGGGTCTAAAACCCAAGCTGGGCTCCACTGCATATATCACCTGAACTAGGAAAGGGACCCAGGTAGCATCCAGCAGCAGAATTTCTGTCAGCCAGGGAGAGATGGCTGGAGACACACAGAGCCTCTTAAAAGCAACACACAAAATTCCGTTTGCAGCCACTTACCCTGGATTCTAGCAGAGGGAAAGCAGAGTGGGCCACAGACGCATAAGGAGAGTCTGGGGCTGGTGACTCTGGGGTGAGAACTGAAGGAACAGCTGCCAGGACCCCTGTGAAGAGTCATTCCCAGTACTGCAGAAGCCATCTTTCTCAGGGAGAGCACTCATCTCCAAGTGGCATCAGCCTAAGGGAAAGCAATGGCCCCACCCACAGGAATAACTCTTACCTCGGCCTGTGGAGCTTAAGCCTGGTTGCCAGGTACAGCTTGAGACTATATCACTGATTAACTTTAAAAACTAAGTCAGTTCTCTGATAGCTTTGGGACTTTGGCTAGACCTCCTCTGGTTTCAGTGCTAGTAAAAACCGGTCTTAGTATACAGCCTGGTTCTTTTAGCACATACACACAGGCTTAGCACAGGGAGCCACACGCTGTGGATTGCTGATAGCTCCAAAGAGATTGCCCACAGCCAGTGACACGCAGCACTAGACAAGGGACTGAACCAGAGTCTTTGCAAATCTACCTAGTACATAGAAACAAATACAAAGCAGCCTAAATGGGAAGACAAAGAAACAGATTCCAAATGAAAGAACAAGACAATTCTCCAGGAGAAGAATGAACGGGAGGCAAGTAATTTATCAGAGAGTTTAGAGAAATGACTATAAGGATACTCGACAACATGAAAAAAGACACAGAAACCATAAAAAAAAGGATGAGTTAAAAATAAGGAATGCAATATCTGAAATAAAAAATACACTGGAAGAAATAACATTAGGTTAGATGAGCTAGAGGGCTGAATCAGGAGGACAAAGTAGGAAAAAAAACACTCAGGCAGAGCGGCAAAAGGAAAAAAGAAATTTTTAAAAAATGAGGAGAGGTTAAGAAACATGTTGGATAACATGAAGTGTAACAACATCGCATCATCAGAAAACCAGAGGGAGAAGAGTGAGCAGAGATCCAAAACCTATTTGAAGTAATAATGACCCAAAACTTCCCTTATCTAGAGAAGAGAAAAGAAACACAAGTCCAGGAAGCCCAGAGTCCCAATTAAGTTGGACCCAAAAAGACCTACACCGAAACACATCAGAATTAAAATGGCAAGGCTTAAAGACAAGAAAAGAAACCTTAAAGCCACAAAAGACAAGCAGGTAGTTATATATAAGGGGCACCAATTACACTGTAATCTGATTTCTCAACAAAAACATTTCAGGGCAGAAGGGAGTGGTGTGAAGTAATCAAGGTGATGAACAGCAAGGACCTACAACCAAGGCTACTTTACCCAGCAAGGCTATCATTTAAATTGAAGGAGAAATAAGGAGCTTCCCAGTATAGAAAAAGCTAAAGGAGTTTGTTAACACCAAATCAGTATGCAACAAATGTTAAGGAGAGAAGAAGAAGATGAGGAGGAGGAGGAAGTACAACAAAAACAACAACAAGAAAAAAAGCAGGAAAATAGTCTAACAATAAAATGGCACTAAATACATATCTATCAATAATCACTTTAAATGTAAATGGCTTAAATGTTACAAGCAAAAGACAGAGGGTAGCTGAAAGGATAAGAAAACAATAACTTATGTATATGATGCCTCCAAGAGACCCATTTCATGTCAAAAGATAAACACAGGCTAAAAGTAAAAGGATGAACAGAAGAAATTTCATGCAAACAGAAAGGAAAAAGAGCTGGGGAACCAAGTCATAAGAGACAAAGAAGGGTATTATATAATGGTAAAGGAAACAATCCAACAAGAGGATATAACCCTAGCAAACATTTATGCACCCAACAAAGAAGCATTTAAATATATAAAGTACACTTTGATGGACATAAAGGGAATGACAGAAACACAGCTATAACTGGAATTTTAACACCCTATTAATTTCAATGGATATATCTTCCAGGCAGAAAATCAACAAGGAGACAGTAGCCTTAAATGACACACTAAATCAAATGGATTTAATTGATATCTTCAGGGCTTTTCACCCCAAAGCAGCAGAATATACATACTTTTCAACTGCACATGGAACATTTTCTAGGACAGACCACATATTAGGACACAAAACAAGTCTCAATAAATTTGAGAAGACTGAAATCATATCGAGCCTCTCTCTGACCGTAATGCTATGAAACTCATAATCACAAGAATACACTGAAAAACACACACAAAGACACGGAAGCTAAATAACACGTTATTAATAATGAATGGGTCAACAATGAGATCAAGGAAAAATCAAAAGATACTTTGAAACAAATGAGAATGGGAATACAACAACCCAAAATCTGTGGGACACTGGGAAAACAATCCTAAGAGAAAAATTCACAGCATTGTAGGCCTATCTTGAAAAACAAGACAAAGCTCAAATAAACAATTAACTATACTTAAAGGAACTTGAGAAAGAACAATTAAAAAAAGCCCAAAGTGAGTAAAAGGAAAGAAAGAAAGAATAAAGATGAGTGCAGAAATAAATGAAATGTTTAGTTATGTTCCTAATGAGAAAGAATGCAAATAAATATAATCAGAAATGAAAGAGGAGAAATAACAACCAACACCAGAGGAATACAAAGTATTGTAAGAAAATCTTATGAACAACTACATGTCAACAAGCTAGACGACCTGGACAAAATGGATAAATTCCAAGAAACATGCAATCTTCCAAAAATAAACCAAGAAGAATCAGAGAATCTCAATAGACAGATTACACCTAATGAAATAGAAGCAATAATCAAAAAACTCCCAACAAATCAAAGTCTTGGACTGGATGACTTCATAGGTAAATTTTACCAAACATTCAGAGAAGAACTAACACCTCTCCTTCTCAAACTATTTCATAAAATTCAAGTGGAGGGAAAGCTCCCAAGCACATATAGTGAGGTTGACATTATCCCAATTCCAAAACCAGATAAAGACACTACCAAAAAAAAAAAAAAAAAAAGAAAGAAAATTATAGGCAATATCCCTCATGAGCACAGACACTAAAATCCTCAACAAAATGTTAGCAAGTCGAATATAGCAAGTCATCAAAAATATCATACACCATGACCAAGTGGGATTTATTCAGGAAATGCAATGTTGATACAACATTTGCAAATCAATAAATGTGATTCACCACATAAACAAAATGAAGGATAAAAACCACATGACCATATCAATAAATACAGAAAAGGCATTTGATAACATCCAGCACCCATTTATGATTAAAAAAAAAAACAACAAAAAACACTCTCAGCCAAGTGGGAATAGAGAGAACATACCTAAACATAATAAAGGCCGTATATGACAAACCCACTGCCAGCATCACACTCAATGGGCAAAAACTACAAATATTCCCCTTAAGATCTGGAACAGACAGCAATGGCCACTTTCACCTCTCTTATCAACATAATACTGGGAGTCCTAGCCACAACAATCAGACAAGAAAAAGAAATGAAAGTCATCTAAACTGGAAAGGAAGAAGTAAAACTGCCTTTATTTTCAGATTACATTATGCTGTACACAGAGAACCTCAAAGATTCCACCAAGAAATTACCAGAATAAATGAATTAAGCAATGTTACAGGATACAAATTAATATCCAGAAATTAGTTACATTTTTATGCCAATAATGAACAGAAAGGGAAAGTAAGAAAACAACTGTATTCACAATTGCTTCAAAAAGAATAAAATACCTAGGAATAAACCTAACCAAGGATGTAAAAGACCTGTACTCGGAAACTTATAAGACACTGAAGAAATAAATAAAAGATACAAATAAGTGGAAGTACACACTGTGTTCATGGATAGGAAGAATTAACATCATTAAAACATCCATAATACCCGAAGCAATCTACAGAGTCAATGCAATACAGAGTCAATGCAATTCCTATCAAGTCACCAATGGCATATTTCACAGAAGTAGAACAAATATTTCAAAAATTTGTATGGAACCACAAAGGCCCCGCATAGCAACAGTGATCCTGAGAAAGAAGAACAAAGTTGGGGTAATAGTGCCACCTAATATCAAACTATGTGCTAAGGCCACAGTAATCAAAACAGCTTGGTACTGGCATAAAAACAGACACAAAGATCAACGGAACAGAATAGAGAGCCCAGAAATAAACCCACACCTTTATAGTCAATTAATATTCAACAGAGGAAACAAGCACATACAATGGAATAAAGACAGTTTATTCACTAAATGGTGTTGGGAAAATTGGACAGATACATGCAGAAAAACAAAACCAGACCACCTCGTTACACCACACACAATAAATTCAAACTGGACCACAGATTTAAATGTTAGACCCAAAACCCTGGAAATCCTAGAAGAAAACATAGGCAGCAAAATCTCATGCAATGCTTGTAGCAATATTTTATCAGATATACATCCCTAGGCAAGGGAAACAAACAACTAAATAATAAAACAATTGGGACTACATCAAACTAAAAAGGTTTTGCAGAGCAAAGGAAAAATCGACAAAATAAAAAGACAACCCACAGAATGGGAGAACATATTCATCAATACATCTGATAAGGGGTTAATATCCAAAAGTTATAAAGAACTTAGAAAACTCAACACCAAAAACAAAAAACAAACAAACAAAAGACCCAATTAAAAAATGGGCAAACAACCTGAAAAGACCCTTCTCCAAAGAAGACATACTGATGGCCAATAGACATATGAAAAGATGCTCAATGTCACTAGTCATCAGAGAAATGCAAATTAAAGCCACAACTAGATATCACCTCACACCTGCCAGAAGGGCTACCATCAATAAATTAACAGACAAGGGCTAGAGAGGACATGGAGAAAAGGGGAAGCCTTCTGCAGTGTTGGTGGAATGCAGACTGGTGCAGGTCCCGTGGAAAGCATTATGGAGATACCTCAAAAAATTAAAAATGGATCCACCTTTTGACCAATCGATCCCACTTCTGGGAATATATCTGAAGGAATCCAAAACCCTAATTTGGTACCCCTATGTTCACTGCAGCATTGTTTATAATTGCCAAGATATGGAAGAAGTCCAAGTGTCCATCAATAGATGAGGTGATAAAACAACTACGGGATAGTTACACAATGGAACTGTACTAGTCTGTAAAAAGAAAGAATATTTTACCCTTTGGGACAGTATGGATGAACATGAAGAACATTATGCTAAGTGAAATAAGCCAATCAGAGACAGGCAAATGCCATATGATTTCACTTATGTGTAATCTAATGAACAAACTGAACCAATAAGCAAAATAAAGACAGATTCATAAACAGGAAATAGGATGACAGCTAAGATGGGGTTACGTTTGGGGATGGAGAGATTAAGCATAAAGGACTGATGGACACTGATAACAGTGTGGTGATTGCTGGAGTTAAATGGTAATGGAAAAAATACTGTAAAAAAAAATATATCAATGCACGGGGATAACCTATAACAATAAAAACATAAAAAGGGATGGGGGAAGACTGAACATGCTCAGGTAAGATGCAACTAGAGATAAGAGATAACCAAGAGGCAAGATGCAACTAGAGGAAAAAGTACTAGTGTACATATGAACCTTTCTTTTGTATAAACCTAATGGTAACTCCAATAAGAGATCTAGAAATGAAACACAAACATAAGAAGGAGAAAACATAGGAGAAAAAGAGTCATAGAATAACACCAACAGACGGACAAGGGAAAAAAACAAACAATGGAGACACACCTTCCAGAAAACAAAAACAAATGGCTGTAGGAACTCCTCTTATATCAATAATCGCTATAAATATAAATGGACTTAATTCACCAATTAAAAGACACAGAGTAGCAGGATGCATCAAAAAACAAAACCTTACTTTTTGCTGCCTTGAGCAGCAAAAATGTTTGAGATACCTCAACTGCAAAGTCAATGACTAAAAGAAAGAAGTGACAAATTATACTCCAAGCAAATGACAAGCAGAGAAAAGTGGGTGTATCCATAATTATATCAGACAAAATTGATTTAAAGATAAAAAAGTAAAAAGAGACAAAGATGGACATTTTATAATGATAAAAGAGACAATCCATCAAGGCAATATAACACTTACCAAAACATATGTACCCAACCTTGGAGCACCAAAATATGGGGTGGGGGGGTGGGGAGGGGAACAGTAGGTTTGCAGTTGTGAATACATGAAAAGCAGAGTTTACTCTTGTATTATTATTTATTAATTATTGTATTTTTTCCATAGGAACAACTGTAAACCTACTTTTGCCCCACCATGTATATAAAGCAACAAAACAAAATGATAGTGGGGTACCTAAATACCACACTGACAGAAATCGATGTATCATCCTAGCAGAAAATCAATAAGGAAATATCAGCCTTACATGACACATTACACCAAATGGACATAATCGATATTTACAGAGCTTTTCATTGGAGACCACCAGAATATACATTCTTCTCTACTGTACATGCAACATTTTCAAGAACAAATCATATGCTGGAGCACAAAACTAGCCTCAACAAATTTTAAAAGACTAACAAGATATCAAGCATATTCTCTGGCCACAATGCTTTGAAATTGGAAATAAGATGCAAAAAGAAAGCGGGGAATATGTGGAAATCAAACAACATGCTACTAAACGGCTGGGTCAGAGAAGAAACAAGAGATCAAAAGATACATAAAGACAAATGAGAATGACAATACAACATATAAAAATTTCACGGATACAGCCAAAGTGGTAATGAGAGAGAAATTTACATCTTTGCAGGCCTACTTCAAGAAACAAGAAAAATTTCAAATAAACGTCCTAACAGTTCACCTTAAATAAATAGGGAGGAAAAAAGATACAAAGCCCAAAGTCACTAAAAGGAAAAAAATAATAAAAATTACAGCAGAAATAAATGAAACAGAGAACAAAAATAATACAAAAATTAATGCAACAAAAAATTGCTTATGTGAAAAGATTGGTAAAATTAGCAAACCTCTGGCAGGACTCACTAAAGAAAAAAGAGAAAAAACTCAAAATCAGAAATGAAAGAGAAGCTACAAAAATACTAAGAAATGCTCTATGATACCAAATTCAATAACCTAGAAGGAATGGACAGTTCTCAGAAATAACACAACCTTCCGAGATAGAATCAGGAAGAAAAACCTAAATAATCAACAGTAAGGAAACTGAAACAGTCATTAAAAACCTCCCAAAAAGTAATAGTCCAGGACTACATAGATGGCTTCAGTGCATCTGAATACACATTCAAAGAAAATTTAACAGCTATCCTTCTCTCTTCCAAAATATTTTTTTAAAAGGCAAACTTCCTAACTGATTTTATGAGGCCAAGATTACCCTAATACCAAAACCAGATAAGGAAAATACAAAGAAAATTATAGGCCAGTATCTCTGATGAATATAGATGCAAAAATCCTAAACAATTACTAGCAAACTGAATATAACAATTCATTTAAAAGATAATAAACCACAATCAACTGAGGTTCATTAAGGGTGCAAAGATGGTTTAACATATAGAAATCAATAAATGTGAGACACCACATTAACAAAGGATAAAAATCTTATGATCATGTTGATGAATACAGAAAAGCATTTGATGAGCTATAACATCCATTCATGATTAATAAAACACTCAATAAAATGGGTAGAGAAGAAAGTACCTAAACATAATAAAGGCCATGTATGATAAACCCTCAGCTAATATCATACTCAACGGTGAAAAACTAGAAGTTTTCCTCTAAGATCAGGAAAAAGGCAATGATGCTCATTCTCACCACTGTTATTCAACATAATACTGGATGTACCCCTCCAGATTAATCAAGTAAGAGAAAGAAATGAAAGGCTCTTCATTCCCACACAAATGGGGAATGAAGAGGCAAAACTGTCACTTTTCGCGAATGGCATAATTCTTTATAATTAAAACCCTAAAGGTGCCATCAGAAGCTGTTAGAATCAATAAACAAGTAGAGTGGGATTTCAGGATACAGAATCAGTGTTGGGAAAAAAACAAAGCATTGCGCTCCTATATACTAACAATTGAATTTCAGAAAAAAGAAACTATTCCATTTGTAATTTCAACTAAAAGAATAAAATATCTAGGAATAACCTCAACAAAGGATATGAGGGGCATTAAAACTACTTGACATTGTTGGAAGACATTGAAGATGATACAAAGAAATGGAAAGATATTCTATGTTCATGAATTAAAAGAATTAACATAGTTAAAATGGCCATATTACCTAAAGTAATAAACATATTTAATGCTATCCCCATAAAATCCCAATGGCATTTTTTCAAAGATAGTGAACAACAGCAGCAAAAAAAATCCTTAAATTTGTATAGAATCGCAGAAGACCGTGACAGCCAAAGCAATCCTGATAATAAAAAAGCTGGAGGTACCACAATCCACAACTTCAAATTATACTACAAAGATACAATAATCAATATAACTCAACAACAACAACAAAAATTGTTCCAACTGAAAAAATGGGCAGAGGACCTGGACTGGGTCTTTTCTCAGAAAGACATACAAATTGTCAAAAAAGATTTGAAAAGATTTTCAATCTACCTAGCTATAAGGGAAATGCAAATTAAAACCAAAATGAGATAACCTCACACCAGTTAGAACGGTTATTATCAATGAGACAGGAAATATGTGTTAAAGAGGATGTGGAGAACAATGGAACCCTCATATAGTAATGGTAAGAATTTTCCTTTCTTTTTCCATTTTTTAAAATTCTTTTTTTAAAGCAAATGTATTGAGTTGATGTTGAATAATAAAATTGTACAGGTTTCAAGTGCACAATTCTATGATACATGATCTGTATATTGCATTGTGTGCCCACTACCCAAAGTCAAATCTTCTTCCCTCACCATATTAATTGACTCCGTTTACCTTTTATGATCCCCTTACCCCCTTCTCTCAGGTAAACACCATACTGCTGTCTGCATCTGTGAGTTTTTGTCTGTTTTTCTAGTTTGTTCTTTCAGTTTTATATCCTACATATGAGTGAAAGCATATGGCTTTTGACTTTTTCTGTCTTGATTTATTTCACTTACTATAATATTCTCAAGGTTTATCTATGTTGTTGCCACTGCAAAAACAGTATGGAGCTTCCTCAAAAAAGTGAGACTAGAGCTACCATATGACCCAACAATCCCTATCATGGGTATCTACCTCCAAAATTTGAAAATATTTATTATAAAGATATGTACCTCTATACCAAGACATGGAGTCAGCCTAAGTATGCTTTGATGGATAACTGAATATATAGACGATGTGGTTCATGCATACAACAGAATACTACTCACATGTGAGATATAAAATAGATACCAAAAAATGAACAAACAAAACAAACAAAACTCATAAACGGAGACAGTATGGTTGTTACCTGAGGGAAAGAGGTACAGTGGGGAGGTTGAAGGGGGTAAAGGAGGTCAAATATATGGTGACAGAAGGAAACTAGACTGTGAGTGGTGAGCACACAATGCAATATACATGATATATTATAGAACTATATACTTGAAACTTATATAATGTTATTAACTAATGTTGTCCCAATAAATTTAATATTAAAAAGAAAATTTTTAAAAATAAAAAGTACTATAATTTATTGAACATTTACGTTTTGTAAGGGGCTATACTAAGCACTTTACATGTATCTTCTAACCCATTTAATCCTATAGGGTAAGATTATTCCACTTCTACCCACAAAGAAACTAAACATTGAAGTTCAAGTTAGTAGTGCTAGAGCCCAGATCAATATTCAGAGTCAGGCTCCTCAGACCAAGTTCTTAATTACTCTAATATGAGAGTATGGTGTTAGGTGTACAAAAATGTAACATTAATATACTATGGGGTACAATGAAGAGAAAAATGTAACATTAATATGCTATGGGGTACCATTATTTTTAGTTTAAAGGGCTAAAAGCACCTCGTGATCAGGCAACATTTGTCCAGGACTGAAAGGAAGGAGAAAATGAAGGAAAAGAGCATATTACTTTGATAATATTATTGCTAGTTTGGCCAAATCGGGAGGATTCTTTCACCTCAAATCTTAACCACATAACAGAAAAAAAAAAAGTAATTCAAGAATAAATGTATTATTTAAGACCAAGGAACTTTAGTCAAATCAAAATTTTAAATAAACAGATTTTATGAAGAATTTAGAATGATAGTTCTGTCAGGATCATCACCATTTGGCACTTTTTCAACAGTAATGCAAACTTTAACCAGTACCCCATTCCTATCAAAATAAACATAAAGTAAATCTAAGTTAAGATGACATGATAGATCAGTTTTAGACTAATCTACCAGTTTGAAATTTTAATAGACAAAACCCATTTTTATTTTCATCTTCAGAATAACATCATGAAAGGTGATACCTATTTTTTCAGGTTTGAGTAGCTTGAAGGACACTGTTGAGGTTCCTTTGCCACCTGACTTGGTTGTGACAATTATGTCTCCTTTGTCATTTTTGGCTTGTCCCACTCGGCATACTATTTTACTTGCAGACATCCATTCTGCTGTCAGGAGGCAATTATGTCCACAAATTGTCAAACCTGAAAATAAAAGCATGCATATAACAAAGTTGAAAAGTACAATGATAAGAGTTAATTATGTCTATTACATGAAAAGGCAATTCTTCTTTCTCCTCTTAGTAATACCAGGTCTTTTCAAAAACTGAAAAATAAATCTACAAGTAACATGTCTTTGTTCAATATTTATTCAATATTATTTCTATTATTGAATATACCCAATATTATTTGCAAATATACCAGTCTCTATCGATTTTTGTCTAATCTTTTTCTCTAATATTCGAGAATTCTTTTGATTACATTTAAGTTTCTTTAAACATCAATGGAATTAGATAATAATGGCCATAATAATAATGTGTAGGCACTCCAATTGTTTAAGACTATAAGAATCTTAAATTGCTTTCATAGGTATTAGAAGGAAAATTACTGCTGTTATTAGAAGTCTAAGTTATTGATATAAAGTTAAAGTATCAATAAATATATATTTCATTTCCTAAAAACATACTTCTACATCTTCCAAAAAATAATCTGCAGATACTTTTACTAGTTCAATTATACATGATGTAGCAGAATGAACTAAAGTAGATACTTTAAGCATAGCCTGGAGTCCAGTAAATCCAGTATATGTTCTTGGGCATTACTGGTTTACTATTTCATTTTTAATATCTGCTTATCATTCCTCTAAAGGCAGTCCATGATACTATACTACATTCTGCTTTCACAATAAATGGGCACTCCCAAAAGGTCAACTCATGCCTGGCATCTCAGGCCCAATTCCACATAAATTACAATTTAGGCAGTAACTAAACAGGGAGGCACTGAAAGACTGTAGAGAAGACAAGACCCCTGGAAGAACACAGAAATATCACCATGTGAACAAACTGCCACCTAATCTACTAACTGATTTCATCTCTATTTTTCCATTTCCGTAAAACAGAGACTACTATAACAAGTATTTATGGAGAAAATAACCAAAAATATATGTGTCAAAGACCCAGCCACTTCACGCTTTTCGTTTCTCATTACGTAACTTTTTATACTGCTCAACAGTGAAGTTTGGTAATTACAAATTTTTTTCCAGAAACACCTGCCAAATATGGCTGAAAACATGTAGGGAGGGATTCATGTTCTGTTACAACTTAAAGTAATATTTAGTAAGAATGTTATATTAACTATAAAAGAGTAAAAACAACTACATTTTAAAGACATTTACTGAAATAATGAATTTTAGAGATTCCCTAAAACATCTATTATTTATTCACACATGAATTGCTTTACTAATAAAGCACTTAAAGGTTCCTTTTGGACTAAGTTTTCTGTTAGGTTTTTAAAATGACATTTGCACATTTTAAATGCATTCATAATTCAACATTATCTTTTTCAAATAGGAATGTCTTAGATATCTTTCCTGATAATCAATTTTTGTTACAAAAAACTTAAACAACTTAAGAGATTGAAAGCATCTCTGGGACTCCTCTCCATCTCCAAGATAAACACTGTGAAACATTTCAATGTATATTTGTTCAAATAATTTTTATACATACATAAATCTGTGTATTTTTTTAAATGAATAGGAAGTGTTTAATTTACAAGCTGTTTAATTACAGATGGTAGATACTTTGATATCACTCCAGGTCAATATATAACTTAATATTTTTTAATTTACTATCTGAGAAAGGAAAAAAACTCAAGATCAAATGTTAGGGCTTAATGTAAATTCATTTCTAACATAAGTTCCCCACTAGACAACTATCTTATGATTAGAACTGATGAATGCAAAGAACTAGCAGTTACAAAAACAAGAAGTCTTAAAAACATGTTTAAATGGGCAAACACGAATTAGGGCCATAATGGCACAGGTTGAAAAAAAACTACCCAGAACAACAGCATGTTCATCTGGTCATAGATATTACCAGTGTTCCTCTGATTTAACATGTATTCTGCATTTTAACTAAAAGAATTAATAATCACTATATAATTTTAAATACAGATTCAAATGGATCATTTTAAATGTCATAAAAATTAAATAGATCATAAGGCCTATTTAATTTCTTAAGCACATTTTTGCTAAGTTACTGAAATCTAAGAAATCTGCTCCATGAAATATAATAACATCTTTTTTAAGTAACTTGTAGAATTCCAAATAAAGGGTTTTTATAGTGTTTTACTTGGCTAGTTTAGATATATCTGAGTTAAAAACACTTAAACAATTAGGTAGGTTAAGTTTGCTTTTTTAAAAAATGGTTTTTTAGCCTTGGCTGGTGTGGCCCAGTGGATTGAGTATCAGCCTGCGAACCAAAGGGTCCCGGGTCAGATTCCCAGTTAGGGCACATGCCTCGGTTGCAGGCCAGGTCCCCAACAGGGGGTGCCCGGGAGGCAGCCACACACTGGTGTTTCTCTCCCTCTCTTTCTCCCTCCCTTCCCCTCTCTCTAAAAATAAATAAATTAAATCTTTAAAAAATAAAAATAAAAAACTTTTTTTTAGCAATACATAGGCAGGTTGAAAGCTGAACTACCAAAGTTTATAAAAGCAACACATATTCAGTCAAATAAGAATAGCACTGCCTGAAGCTAAGGCAAGATTAAAATTTATAGAGACTAGTAACTGTCATGTTTAGGAGTTCACAATGACTATCAATTAAAATATGGGATATAACCTCCATCTGTATGGCCTCTTTCCGTACATTCTGGGGATTTTTTCATTCTGGATACAGAACATTCTGGAATGAACTGCATCAAAATAACAAGACAGAATTAGATAAGACTCTTTTCAGAAGAATAAATTTGTTTTATTTACTGAAGAATAAAATGCTGTAAACTAGAGAAACAATATAAAATAAGACATACTTAAATAACACTAGCAAAAAGAATTAGTTGGGAAATGTAAAACTCAGTTTTTAAACATGGTGGAGAACTTCAGTTCACTTTCTCTTTTTAAAGGGTTTTCTGAATGGCCAAAGAACAATCTCAATCAGCAGCTATAATGCAAGAAAAACAAGTTCCAACTCATAATCTCCAATACTTTACCAAATTAAGAAATGAGTCAAGAGAATGTCTGAATCCAGATAAATGCAGATGGGAAATCAGAATACACATGTAGTAGCATATACTAGAGTCTCTCTCTCTCCTTTCCTCATTCTCAATGGACTGGTACATCCTCATACAGAATTCAGAGGAAAATAATCTTACTGACCTTAAAATTGTATTTCTAATTGGCTCTCTTTGCTGGTTGTATCTAACACTCAGTTGTATTTTTAAAGATTAAAAATAATAATAATAATAATAATAATAAGGCAGCTCTTTAGAGACTGAGAGTTAATGGGCCAGAGCACTGTTTTTAAATTCTAGAAAAGATTAAGAAAAGCCAAGAGAAAGAACCGCTGACAAACATCAATGCTTAAATAAGCCAGCAGTAAAGGTTTTCCATGTTACAGAGGGGGAGAAACACCATGCAAACTACTATCTAAAAATAGTTATGCTGGGTCAACTGGATGCATAGTTTTCTATCATTCATGTCCTTGAGCTTCAAAAGATTAAAAAACATAAACTGACTCTAAAACCTAAAACTTAGTTTGTTCTAAATATGTAAATATTAGGAAAATCTAAATTAAAAGACAGATTAACATGCATTAGAATTAGTCTGAAAAGATTTTTGGTTGTTAAGTCTCAAGCCTTAGCAGGCAGACGAATGCATTTCAGATCATTGGTAGCGCTATCAACCATGATGGGGCTGCCATGTGGCAGAGAAAAAGAAGCAAATAAGACGTATATAATGAATAAGGTCACCTGATGAGAGGGTCTCTTTTAGGTGCAGTGAGGACAAGAGCCAAGTGGTACTAACATCACCAGGAACTGAAGTTTAAATTTAATTTGAAGAGCAATAATAAACAGAAAAGGCATAATTCACAGAGCATCTGCGAATGAATACAGACAGTTGTATAATGACAGGAAAACCAAAGAGAGCAAAAACAGCGAGGAGGCTGTTTTGGCAACCTAAGCAAGAGAGAGTGACGCTGAAGAAATAAGAGGCAAATCTCAGCTACGGGAAACTTTTTGAAAGACCTGACGAAAGATTATATAGACTAGACTTGATAAAATAATGTTTTTTTAACAGAAAAATCAGAAAAATCAAATAATTCTTTCATTTTTATTGGGATCACTCTGTACACACCACAGTAATGTTTTCCTATAACCCTCACTATTTCAAAATAATATATCTTGCCTCAACTGCCCAACATAAAAATACATTTTCCATGGATATATAGCCCAATCCTTGCCCTTACCTATGAGGTCGGCTGGGCCAGTCCCAAGGTTTTCTCCTCTAATTGTGACTTTGGTCCATGGTATTCCTTCATTTGGAGAGATGCCTGTCACAAGTGGAGGTTGTCGTGAACGAGACATTGTGCTTTGTTGAGCAAACTGGAGATCTAGTCACAGAAGTAATCTGTTAAAAGAGAAAGAAAAAAAGGATTAGTGCCAACTGAGATAAGCATTGACTCAAAGTACAAGAATGCTAGACATTTAGTACCAAAACATAAGAAGTATTAAATATATAGTTCTGAATATTTTAGCTGCCATGTATCTATTCTGCCAACATCTACTGAATATTAAGTTAACTAAGGACACCCTGGCTGGTGCTGAGAAGGAAATATCTGAAAAACAACAGAAAACTAAGCTCTTATTTGTAGAAACTTTCAATATAATGACATTCAGAACCTAATGTCACCATTTATCTCCATGTCTATATCTGCTAAATCTCACATATATGCTGGATACTGATCTCCCAAAGTTGTTCAAGGAAGACATTCTGATTAATTAATAAAAATTAAATTATACTTATATTCCCATAGGTTTACTGAATTTCGCTTTATTTTTGTATTATACTTAGTATAACAACTCTTTTTTAATGAGTTCAAATCAATATATTGACATTTTTACAAAAACTAGAATGTAGACGCAGAGGCAGAAGTGTGAGTTGCTAACTGTTCTGAGTATAGCAGAGTTGGTAAAAGCCGAGTTTCTGAGGTCGAATACACCTGTGTTCAAGTCCTGGTGCTGCAAATTTACTAATTTTGTTCGAAACCTCTGTTTTCATATGTGCAAAAAGGAGCTAACTGAACCTTTCACAAGGTTACAATTAAGATTACACAGGATAATTCTAGCACAGTACCTAGCATTTGGGCAACCAATAAATAATAAAACTTCACTAATAAATCCTGCAGAACTCGTTAAGTGCTCAAGGCTTCAGGTGCCCCCAAAGATGAGGGCGAGATTCACAAGAAAATAGAAGGAACTTGCTAGTCAGCTATATTTGTATATAGTGAGAAGTTAGATACTCTGGCCCTGCCCTCATCCTGCAGAGTCAAGCAAGAATTAGAAGTTTAGTCCCTGAAAAAAACAAAAAGAAGAGGACCAGTACTCAGGGATACCAGATAAAATAGGGGTAATTAAGTGTCAACCTACACAGCAAACTGTAGAACTCCTCAGGCCTCTTCCTAACCCAGCACTTAAAACCACTGTCAGCAAGGTGTGTAAGCCACCTGCACACCCAGCATCGCTCTGTCCTGATAACTAGATTATTATTTTCTAGAGAAACTGAACAGCCCTAGGAAAAAAGAACCCAAGATCTTGACATGTAAGGGTCTGCCCCAGAAAGGGAAGGGCTACTTGCAGTCATATCATGATGGAAAAGTCTTTTACAGACAAACTCTGCCCATACACAAAAAGCAATCAACTGTTTAAAACCTCACTGTAAAATATATGAGGACAACCAACGGCTATAATGTGGCGGAAAAAACAAAACAAAACATGAAATAGAGATGGAAGTCAGATAAACAAAAGGCCCAGAGGAAACAGGTTAGACGGGTCTACAAACTGCATTGTGTCCCAAGCAAAAAGTCATGTAGTCCTAACCCCTGGTACTTCAGAATGTGGCAGTATTTAAAGACTAGGCCTTTAAAGAGGTGATTAAGATAAAAGGAGCTCATATAGATGGGACCTAATTCCATACAACTGGCATCCTTGTAAGAGGAGGAAATTAGGACAAAGACACACACAGAAAGACCAGGTGAGGACACGGGGAGAACCACCCATCGATCTACAAGCTACAGAAAGAGGCCTCAGAAAGAACCTACCCTACTGACACTTTGGTCTTGGACTTCCAGCCTTCAGAACCTCGAGAAAACAAATTTTTGTTTCAGTCACAAGTCTATTCTTTGTTGTGGAAGCCCCAGCAAATTAACACAGCAGGTAATAGAAAAACAAAAACAGAATTTCAAGAGTATTATAAACTTTGATCCTAGTTTAATATCTGCAGAGGGAAAAGTTTTTATCCCTAACAGGAATCAAGAGAAAAATAAGAGCTCTTAAAACCTTCAAAAGGGGCAAAAGAAAAAAGATTTATATCATCCTATCAGTGTAGGAACTGACCACTGGTTTAACCAAATGTGGTAATGAAGCTGCATATGGGCATGTATGTGTTCTGGGAGGAGGGAAGGAGGATGAAGAGGGTAAGAAGTTATAAACTTTATTGAAAATTGACTATCAAGATAATGGCAGATTAGACAAAGAATCTGGAAATGTGGAGATGTATGCCAGAAAAGAGAGCTAAGTGAGTCTGGAGTATGTTATATAATAAAGATTGTGATTGACCTCTGTCCCTGGTTTCTGGAGGGAGACTCAAAATCCAAGGAGTATTTGTTATTCATGAGCCCTCAATATCATAGTTACATAATATTTATGACAACTCAATATTATGGCTGGCCAAACCAGAAACAGCAACCATGTGATTAGAGGGTTGGGGTTTTAGGCCAGGTTGATATAAACTTGACCTCCTCTGGAAAAAGGGAGGAGCAGGCTGGAGACTGAATTGAATTTCCTGGCCAATGATGCAATCAAGCAAGCCTACATAATTTATTTAATAAAATTAAAACAGCAAAACAACAACAAAAAGTGAAAAACCAGAAAGATATTATCATCCAATAAACCAAATGAGACAACTCAAGATTATCCTGACTCCTCTCCTTCCCCATCACATCCCCTGAATACTCACAAGCTTTCCGTCAGAATGCAACTCAAATATTCCTCTCAATTCTACTGTTGCTCTCCTAGTTGAGAATCTCATCTTCTCTCCCTGGATATTCAAACAGACTTCTAACTCAGCAATTTTAACCATTTTCATTTCATAGCACACATAAACTAATTACTAAAATACTGTGGTACACCAAAGACTACACTGTAATTTTTGCCTACATGACCAAAAAAATAGGTATAATTTTGATTCATGCACACTGGACGGCTACAGTTGTGTTGGCTGCTGTCATTTTCTTTTTTTATTCGACAATCTAAGAGGAAAGGAGTCAGTGCCCAACTAAGCAGTCAGGTACTGCATGTTTTAAAAATTCTTGTGGCACACCACTTGAAAATTGCTGTTCTGATTACCCTGCCGCTACTATATCTCCATCGCAACCCACTCTCAGCAAACACCAGAGTTAATTCTCCAAAATACAGATCTCATCAACACCATCCCTCAAAAAAATAAAAATTTCTCATGACACTGCTCAGTGGTCTCCAGTGCCAACAAAATTCTTAATTTTTTTTTTTTTTATCCTCACTTGAGGATGTTTTTCACTGCTTTTAGAGGTAGAGGAAGGGAGAGAAAGAGAGAGAGAAGCACCAATCAGTTGCCTGCTCATATGCTTCCAGACTGGAGATAGAGACCACAATCTGGGTATGTGTCCTGACCAGGAATATAACTCACAGCTCTCAGTCTATGGGACAACACTCCAACCAACTAAACCACATGGAAAAGGGCCAAAAGCCTTAATATTTTATTAAAAACTGTAAAAAACTAGATTCTTCTACATTTCCTACCTCAGTCATTTCTTTTAGTCATCTGACATCACATAAGCCTGTTTACCTCTTATGAACAGACAAGTATTTTTATGCCTTCATGATTTCCTTTATCTTGTGTCAACTATAAAGTCATTCCAAGCTTGTGAAATCCTTACCAATATTTCTAGGTGGAGCTTGAATGTTGCTGCCCCTAACAAAGTCTCCCTGCTCCTTCCTTTACAACGCTTCTGCTACATCATTCTAACATTTGCTGTGTTAAACCTTAGAATATATTTGTGTCACCTCTTTGAGGACATACGATGTTTAATCAATTCTACTGATAAATGCTCAATGCCTGTCATACAGTACCTGACAAAAAAAAAAACAAAAAAAAAACCCATGTCACATAATTGCTTACAGAGGCTGAATACAGTCCAAATGTTTCATGGTATCAATGGGACAGAGGAATTAAAACTGAACAAAGATAAGAGTAGAGGATAGAGATAAAGGAGATATATTGCATATATATATGCGAAAACTACAAAAAACCATTTAAAAGACACTTGTACACAATAGCATGAAAAAAATAAAACACTCAGAAATAAGTTTTATAAAGCAAATGCAAAACCTGTATTTTGAAAACTATAAAACACTATTAAAAGAAATTAAAGATCTAAAAAAAATGTAAAGACATGGACGGGAAGACAATGTTGTTAGGATGGCAATACTCCCCAATTTGATCTACAAATAAAATGTAATACCAATTAAATTCTCAGCTGGCTTTTTTGCAGAAATTGACAAGCTGATCATAAATCTTATGAAAACAGAAAATACTCAAAATAGCCAGAACGATCTTGAAAAAGAGGAACGAAATTGGAGGATTCATATTTCCTGATTTCAAAACTTAGTACAAGGCTACATAATCAAGACGGTGTGGTGCTAGCAAAAAGACAGACATACAGATCAATGAAATTGAACTGAGAATCCAAAAATAAACCCTTCCATTCATAGTCAAGTAATTTTTAAACACTAGAAAAATATAATCTTTTTAACAAATGGTGCTGGGACAACTTGATATCCACATGCAAAAGACTGAGTTGGATCCCTTCCTTATGGAACAAAATTTTACTTCAAGTCTGCTATATACCTAAATATAGACCAAAAAACTATAAATCTCGGAAGAAAACACAGGGCTATCTCTTTGTGACTTTGAGTTAAGCAAAGCCTTCTTAGATACACCAGCATAAGCAACAAAAGGAAAAAAAAAAGGAAATCAAATGGCCCTGGTTTTAATCAAAATTTAAAGCTTTATGCTAGTCTCTCTCTTCCTTCCCTCGGTGACATTTCTAGATTCCTATCTAGATATCACTAATTCTTTCCTCCATCTGGTCAACTCTATTTCCTAAGCCCACAGGTTCATTCTTGGTCTCTTTTACTGAGTTCTTCATCTCCAGAATTTCTATGAGTCTTTTTTAAAGTTTCAGTTTCTTTGGTAAAGTACTCAATTTTGTTCATTGATTTTATTTCTGAGCTCATTAAACTGTGTTTTCTTATAACTTAAGTTTTTTCAGAATTGTAATCTTGAAAATAGAAATGCCACATGTAAAAGAATGGAACTAGGCTAATGTTTGTTCCCATATATAAAAAATACCTCAGAATGAATCAAAAACCTAAATATAAGACCTGAAACACAAATTACACAGAAGAAAATATAGGTACTGAACTTACACATCTTGTTCTTAAGAGAAGATTTTACTAATTTGATCCCAAAGGCAAGGGAAGTAAAGGCAACAATAAATGAATGGGACTACATCAAACTAAAAAGCTTTTGCAAGGCAAAAGAAAACAGGTAACAAAATAAAAAGGCAACAGACTGAATGGGAGATGTTATTTGCAAACAGAAGTTCTAACAAGGGGTCAATATCCAAAAATACAGGGTCCTGCACAAATAATGCCCCTCTTTTATTACAAACTCTTTTATTACAAAATCATTATAAGCATGTAATTCTGTAACATAACAATATCACACTCAAGCATGCCGTATGACATTTTAGGTGACATGTTCAAATTAAAACCATAAATCTTCATACCTATATTATTACCGTAGCAACTGCACTCAAGCAGGCATTACTTCTGCCAGACCCTGTATATAAAGAACTCATACAACACAAAATCAAACAAACAAACAAATTAAAAATAGGCAGAGTACTTAAACAGACACTTCTCCCAAGAAGACATACTAATGGACAACAGAAACATGAAGAGGCTCAATTTCGCGAGCTATTAGGGTAATATAAATCAAAACTACAATGAGATACCACCTCACACCTGTCAGGCTGCCTATTATCAACAAAACAGGTGATAACAAGTGTTGGAGAGGTTGTGAAGAAAAACAAACCCTCACTCACTGCTGCTGGGAACGTAAACTGGTACAGGCACTATGGAAAACAGTATGGAGTTTCCTCAAAAAATTAAGGTTAGAGTTGGGTACCTACCCAAAATATCTGAAAACATTTATTCACAAAGATAATATGCACCGCTGTGTTCATTGCAGCATTATTCACAGTGGCCAAAACATGGAGACAACCAAAGTGTTTTCTGACAGATGCCTGGATAAAGGAGATGTGATACATATATACAATGAAATACTACTCTGCCATAAGAAAAGATGAAATGCTGCCATTTGTGACAACATATATCAGCAATTTTCAATCTTTTTCATCTCATGGCACATGTAAATACTAAAATTCTGCAGAACACCAAAAGTATATTTTTTGCTGATCTGACAAAAAATAAAAAGACAAACAGGTATAATTTTGATTAACTCACACCAGATGGCTATTGTTGTGTTGGTTGATGTCATTTTTTTATTTGACAATGTGAGGATAAAGAGGTCAGCAGTCCTGACTACACAGTCAGGAATTGCATGTTTCAAAAATCTTGCAGCATACAGTTGAAAATCTCTGACACAGATGGATCTTGAAACTATCATGCTAAGTGAAATAAGTCAGACAGAGTAAGTTAAGAACCCTATTTCACTCATATGTGGGATATTAAGCTGAAAGCAACAGATGTACAAATAAGAAAAACAATAAAACTAACAGACACAGACCAGAGGGAAGGGGAATGCTGGGGTAGTAAAGCATAAACAAGGGTCTAGCACAAATAGTGCCCCTCTTTTATTACAAAGTCTTTTATTACAAAATCATCAGCATATAATTCTGTAACATAACAACAGCACACTCAAGCACATCATATGACATTTTAGGTGAAATGTTCATATTAAAACTATAAATTATTACACCCATATTCTTACCCTACCAACCACACTCAAGTTGGCATTACTTCTGCGAGACCCTGTAAACAGTGATGGAAGATGACGTGACTTGGGTGGTAGGTACACGACGCATTAAACAGGTCATGTATCACAGAATTATGCATGTGAAGCCTATATAATTTTATTAACCAATGTCACCTCAATAAATTTAATTTTTTTAAAAAATGTGCTTCAAAGGATATGATCAAGAAAGTAAAAAGACAACACACAGAATAGGAAGAAACAGTGCATCTGACTTGTCTCTAGAATCATAAAAAATACAACTCAAGAGAAAAAAATACAACTCAGTAGAAATAAAATACAATTTAAAAATGGGCAACAAGTCTGAATAGTTATTTTGCCAAAAGAGATACAAAAAACATTCGATGAGCAGTGAAATGAAGCCCAATGTCACTAGTCATCAGGAAAATGAATATCGAAACCACAATGAGGTATCACTTTACACCCACTAGGAGAATATAATCAAAAAGGCAAAAAAAATAATATGTTGGACAGGCTGTGAAGAAATTAAAACCACTGTACATTACTGGTGGGAATGTAAAAATTAGAATATGAAAAACAGTTTGGCAGTTCCTTACAAAGTTAAACACAGAGTTACTACATGAGTTATCAATTCCACTCCTCTCAGCATATACATCCAAAAGAAATGGAAACTTTCTTAAAAAGATTTTATTTACTTATTTTTAGAAGGAGGGGAAGGGAGGGAGAAAGATAGGGAAAGAAACATTAACGTGTGGTTGCCTCTTGTGCGCCCCCTTCTGGGGACCAGGCCCGCAATCCAGGCATGTACCCTGACTGGAAACAAACCGGTGACCGGTTTACAGGCCAGCACTCAATCCACTGAGCCACACCAGCCAGGGTGAGAAATGAAAACTTAATGTTCACATAAAAACATCCATGAATGTTCACAGCATTATTAATTAATAGCCATAAAGTGGAATCCACTCAATAGTCTGCAACTGGCGAAAGGGTAAATAATATGTGGTATATCCTTGCAACAGAGTATTATTTGGCATGAAAGAAAAAGAAAACAGGAATGAAATACTCACATGCCACAAAATGGTTATTCTTAAAACCACTGTGCTAAAGCCAAAGAAGACGGTCACACACACATACACACACACAAAAAACACATATTATATAATTTGATTTATACATGAATGTCTAGAATAGGCAAATCTATGGAGACAGAAAGTGGATTAGTAGTTGCCTAGGGTTGGGATGGAGGGTGGAGGTTGGGAGGAAATGAACAGTGACTGATAATGAGTATGCCCTCTTTCTGTAGTGATGAAAGTTCTAAAATTGATTGCAGTGATGGTTGCATAATTATGTGGCTATCCTGAAAACCACTAAATTTTAGAAAGAAAATTGAAAATAATTTTTCAGACAATAACTTGAGAGAGAAATAGTTTAAGACTTTACTAGACTATTTCATGTCCATACTACCCAAAGCAATCTATAGATTCAATGTAATTCCTATTAAAATATCAATGGCATATTTCACAGATCTTGAACAAATACTCCAAAAATGTACACGGAAACAAACAAAAGACCCCAAAGAACCTCAGCAATCTTGACAAAGAAATACAAAGTTGGAGGGATTACAATACCTGATATCAAACAATACTACACGGCCACTGTAATCAAAACAGCCTGGTCCTGGCAAAAGAACAGGCATACAGATTAAGAGACAGAACAGGGAGCCCAGAAATAAACCAACACCTTTATGGTCAAGTAATATTTGACAAAGGAGGCAAGAACATGCAATGGACTAAACACAGTCTCTTCAACAAATGGTACTGGGAAAAGACACATGCAAAAAAATGAAACTTGACCACCAACTTACACCATACACAAGAATAAACTCAAAATGGATAAAAGACTTAAACAAAAATGGTCACAAAACCATAAATATCCTAGAAGAAAACAAAGACAGTAAAATCTCAGACATCTCTTATAGTAATATTTTTGCTGATATGTCTCAAGGTAAGAGAAAAAAAAGAAACAAATGGAACTATATCAAACTAGAAAGCTTTTGCATAGCTAAGGAAACCATCAACAAAATAAAAAGAGAACCCAGTTTATGGGAGAACTGCCCATGATATACCTGACAAGGAGCTAATTTCCAAAATATATAAAGAACTTACACAACTCAACCTCAAGAAGACAAAAATCCAATTAAAAAATGAGTGAAGGACCTGAATAGACACTGCTCTGAAGAGGGCATACAGATGGCCCATAGACCTGTGAAAAAATGCTCAACATCACTAGTCATCAGAGACATGCAAATTAAAGACACAGGGATATCACTTCACACCTGCTAGAATAAATCAACAAATAGCAAGTGCTTATGAGGATGTGGAGAAAAGGGAGCCCTTGTACACTGTTGGTGGGAATGCAAACTGGTACAGCCACCGTGGGAAGCAGTATAATTTCCTCAAAAAGTTTAAATGGATTTGCATTTTGACCCAGTGATCTCACTTCTGGGAATATATCCTAAGAATCCCAAAACACTAATTTGGAAGAATATATGCACCCTTATGTTCAATTCAATGTTATTCACAATAGCCAAGATCTGAAACAGCCCAAGTGCCCATTGGTAGAGGAGTGAATAAAAAAGCTGTGGTACCATTTACACAATGGAATACTATGTGACCATAAAAAAGAAGGAAATCTTACCTTTTGCAAGAGCATGGATGGACCTGGAGAGCATTATGCTAAGTGAAATAAGTCAGTCAACAGAAAGACAAACATCATGTGATCTCAAAGATATGTGCAATCTAATGAACAAAAATAAACTGACAAACAACACAGAAACAGAGGCATGGATTCATGGGTCAGTCCGAGAGCTGTCAGAGGGGAGTGGGGAGGGGAAACTGGATGAAAGAATGTGACGAGATTAGCCAAAAAACATACATACATAACTCACACACACAGACAACAGTGTGGTGATGGGGGGTGGGGGTTAGGCTGAGGTGGGTAAAGGGGAGGAAAATGGGACAGAAAGAGACTTTGCTTGGAGCAATGGGCACTTACTTGATAGGGCACGCAGATGACATTTTATTGAGTTGTACATGAAACCTGTATGGTTTTGCAAACAATGTCACACAATAAATTCAATTTAAGAAAAAAAAAAGACCTCCCTAGACTATTTCAAAGAACTTCAAAATCAATCAATTAATACACTCATATATTGGATAGTCAGTTTTCATCTCAGAGAACACCCCAGTCTAGCCATCACAGGACAGCTAAAAGAATCGTAAAGCCACAGTTGGGAAATCAGGGGGTGGATCTTTGGGCTAACAGAGCAGCTAGAAAGAGAGGAACAAAATGCTGGAGAGGAGAAACTACAGAGGCAGAAAGAATTTTACTGAAACCCTTAGACCCCAGGATGCACAGGAGAGACGCCTAGTAGCACAGTGGAGAACAGCTTGAAGGATGAAAGAAGCAGAGGTTTCAATTGTTGCCCACCAGAGGAGAAAGGAGTATTGCCTGTTAAAAAAAAAAAAAAAAAAAGTCGACACTCTTCAGAAAAATAGAATAAAATCCAAAGTCTCTAAAATGTATTATCTTTATCACTAGGATATTACAAAAATAACGGGACTTGTTTAAAAAAATGTGAAAAATCGGTAGCCCCTAGTCAAGTAAAAAAGCAGATAACAGAAACACACCCTAAGATGAACTAGATCAGAATTAGTAAAGAAGAATTTGAAAAGAGTCTGCAACAGATAAGCTATTAAAAATATATATAAGCACATGGAATATGTGGTCATTCTAAGTAGCAAACTGCAATTATGAAAATTCTAGAACTGAAAGGTACGATATCTAAAATAAAAAAGATATATTAAATTGAACAGAAGACAAAAAATAGCTGAAGTCAATGAACATGAATGTAGCTCTGCAGAAATTATCCAATATAAACAACAGGAAAAAGAAAAAGAGAAAGAACAGAGATTCAGTGACCTTTGGAAAATATCAAGCATGCTAACATAAGAGAAAGAACAGGGCAGAAAGTAGTTATTAGAAGAAAAAAATGGGGGAAATTTTCCCAAATTTATTGAAAACTATTATTCTAGATATCCAAGAAGTTCAGCAAGCACCAGGTAACATAAATACAAAGAAAATCACACCTAGACACAGAGAGGTCAAACTCAAAGAGAAAATCTTAAAAGCTATCAGAGGAAAAAAATGACATTATATTAAGAATAACAACAATATGGATGATGATTTCTGACCAGAAAACTGAAGGCCAAAAGACAATGGAACATCCTTAAAGTGCTGAAAGAAAAATAATGTCAGAAATAAAGGTTTTTAAAAGGCAATTTCTGATGTTGGGAAAACTGGGCAGCCATGTGCAAAAGAATGAAACTGGATTCTTATTTTACACTACACACAAAAATCAGCTCAAAATTAATTCAAGACTTAAACATAAGACCTGATACCATAAAACCCCTAAAAAAAAAAATTGAGGGTAAGCTTAACGTTGGTCTTGGCAATGATTTTTTTGGATTTGACACCAAAAACAAGGGCAACAAAAGCAAAAATAAACAAGTGGGACTACATTAAACTATAAAGCTTCTGTACAGCAAAGGAAACCATTAGCAAAAAGAAAAGGCAAGTTATGGAATGGGAGAAAATATTTGTTAAGCACATATCCAATATGGGGTTAATATCCAAAACATACAAGGACCTCATACACCTCAAAGCAAAAAAACAAATGACCTAATTTAAAAATGGGCTGAGGCTTTCTTTGCACAGACATTTTTCCAAAGGAGATATACAAGTGGCCAACAAGTACATGTACAATCACTCATTATCAGGGAAATGCAAATCAAAACCACTATGATATATCTCCCCACACTTGTTAGAATGTCTATTATCAAAAAGATAAGAGATAGCAAATGCTGATTATGAGGAAAAGGGAACCCCTGTACATTGCCGGTGAGAATGTAAACTAGTACAACAGCACCATGGAAAACAGTATGGAGGTTCTGCAATAAATTAAAAATAGTTTTTAGCAATGGGTTCACCACTAGAACACAGGTGTCATGAATACCACTGCTAAATCTAAGCCAAAATGGATTCAGGAAAAGACTGGTGTCAGCATCACTGTCACTGGACACATGAGTTCTACCACAAGTGATCTGATCTACAAATGCGTTTTGCAGACTGATGAAAGCACTGAAGTTTTGTAGACCGATGATGATGCGTTGGTGGACTGATGAAAGAACCACCAAAAAATCTGAGGAGTCTGATGAAATGGGCAACAGTTTCTTCTTCAGGTATTCCTGGATCTTGGGTAAACTAAAAGCTATTTGCGAGCATGTTATCACCACTGATAATCTCCCTGTGGAATCTGACATCAGCAAGTATTATCTAACTAGCACTGATATACCAAAACAGACACTTTATCAAAAACATGATTACAGGCACAGCTCAGGCTAACTGTGCTATCCTGTTCGTTGCTGCTGGTGTTGGTGAACTTAAAGCAGGTATCTTCAAGAATGGGCAGACTTGCCCTTTTAACTTACACACTGTGTGTAAAGCAACTGCTGATGTTAAAATAAATGGATTCCACTGAACCACCCTACAGTCAGAAGATATATGAGAAATTTTTAAGGAAGTCACCACCTACATTAATAAAATACAACACTGACACAGCAGCATTAATGCCAATTTCTGATTCAAATGGTGACAACATACTGGAGCCAAGGGGTACCCAGCTGCAATTCAAGGGATAGAAAATAATCCATAAAGATGGCAATGCGAGTGGAACCATAGTGCTTGAAGCTCTGGACTGCATTTTGCAACCAATTCATCCAACTGACAAGCTCTTAGACTATCTTTCTCAAACCCGGCTTGGTGATCCCCTTTGTTCCTGTCAACATTACAAACTGAAGCTTTGACTGAACCTATTCTATGTGAGCTTCAAGGTCAAGAACACATCTTTGAAAAATGCTCACTGACGCAACACGGTTGTTGACAGCAACACTGACGCACCACTGAAGTAGCTGGCTTCATGGCTCAGGTGATTATCCCAAGCTATCCGGGCCAAATCAGTGTATTTGTGCTGCACTGTCACACGGCTCACACGGCTTGCAAATTTGCCAAGCTGAAGGAGAAGACAGATTATTATTATGAAAAAAAAAATTGGAAGAAAATCTTGAAATTTAGTGATGCTGCCATCATTGATAGGGCTTCTAGCAAGCCCATGTATTGTTGCAAGTTTCACTGACTACCCTCTTCTGGGTTGTTTTCTTGTTTGAAACATGAGAGATGGGGGCTGCATGTGGGTTCATCAAAGCAGTGGACCAGAAGGCTGCTGGACCTGACAAAATCACCAAGTCTGCTCAGAAAGCTCAGAAGACTAAATGGATATTATCCCCACCTAATACCCACCACCCCAGTCTCAACCATTGGTAGAAGAACAGTATCAAAACTGTTCATCCCAACTGACCATGATAACAATGGATTGGTTTGTAAAACCTTCAAACAGAAAAAAGAATGTTTTGTGGACGATTTCTTTTTTTGTGTATGGCAGTTTTAAGTTATTAGTTTCTAAGATCCAACAAGAACAACAGAGGAAGAGTCGTGGACAGAGACAGCATTTTGACGGTTATCAGAGGGGAGAGGGGTGTGGGGGAATGGGTGAAGAGGCGAGCGAGGGTATTAAGAAGTACAAATTGGTGGTTATAGAATAGCCACGGGGATGTAAAATACAGTATAGGAAATGGAGTAGCCTAAGAACTTATACCCATGACCCGTGGACATGAGCAAAGGTAGGGGGATTGCCTGAGGGAGTGGGAGGTGGTGGGTGGAGGAGGGTAAAGGGGGAAAAATCAGGACAACTGTAATAGCATAATCAATAAAATATAGTTTAAAAAAACAAAAAAGATCAATACTTTTTAATGAACACAACTTGACCAAAATTTGTCACAAAATTTTGAGGCCCATTAAAACAGAGAGTGTTTAATGAGAAAAAACATTAAAAGTAGAACTTCCATATGACCCAGCAATCCCACTTTTGGATCTATATCCAAAGGAAACGAAATCATTACCTCAAAGAAATTTATGTACTCCCACGTTCACCGCAGCATTATTCACAACAGCCAAGATAGGGAAACAACCTAAGTGTTAATCAATGGCTAAACGGATAAAGTGTGACATATATATGCAATGGAATATTATTAAGCTTTTTAAAAATAGGGGAAATCTTGCCATTTGTGACAACAAAGATTAAACTGTAGGGTGTTACACTAAGAAATAAGACAAAAACAAATATTGCATGGTATCAAAAAAAAGAGCTAACTCATAGAAGCCATACAATGATAGCTGTTAGGGCTGGGAGGTAAGGGAACTGGGGAGGAGATGCTAAAAGGGTAAAACTTGAAGTTATAAAATGAGTAAGGTCTGAAGATCTAATGCATAACATGGTGACTATACGTGATAATACTGTACTGTATAATAGAAATTTGCTTAGAGAATAGAGCTAAAGTATTCTCACCAAAAAAAAAAGGGTGGTGGGTAACTATGTGAGTTGATATATGGGTTAATCAACTCAATTGTGGGACTCCTTTCACAATGTCTGTGTATATCAAATCACCAGGTTGTACACTTTAAGTATATTCCAGCTTCACTTGTCAATTATACATCAACGAAGCTGAAAAGCAAAAGTATTGCCAAATAAATGAAGACCACTGGGAACAAATCTATATGACCAGAAATGCTACAGGAAGTTCTTCAATCTAAAGAGAAATGGCACCACACGGTAACCTGTAAGGAAATTTTATAAAGTGAAAGGATGAAGTCATCAGAAGGACAGAACAATCTGAATGGTGTTTACACCTAGTAAGAGAACTTCAAAACACATGAAGTAAAAGCTGAATATAGGGGAAAATATATAAATCACTGTTACAGATTTTAATATACCCTTAAGTATGGAGAAAAATGAGATTAAAAAAGCAAACAAAACTCAGCAAAGCTACAGAAATTATGAACAACACTATTGATCACCTTGACCTGACATTTACAAAACTCCTCAAGTGTCTACAGGCAGTGCACTACGACAGACTACATGCTGGGCTATAAAATAAGTCATAATGAATTCCAAAGACTGAATTTCCAAAGACTACAAAGGAATTAAATTAGAAAGCAACAGCAAAACAATATAAAGAAAAGTATCCAACTATTTGGAAATAACAACACATTTCTAAATAACCCAACAGTCAAAAAGAAATCAAGAGGGAAATAAAATATTTAGAACTGAATGAAAATGGAAATATAATAAAAATTTGTGGGATGTAGACAAAGCAGTATGCTTTAAAAGCTTATATTAAAAGGAGAAAGATTTACAATTAAGGATCTATGTTTCTACCTTAAGAAACTGAAAAGGAAGAGCTAATTAAACCCTAAATAAAGGGACTAGGAGGAGAAAAAAAGAAGCCAAATGAGGAAAATACTGGAGTAGAAATCAATAAAACAGAAAATTAAAAAGTAGAGAAAAAAATGGAAAGCCAAAAGTATGTAGTTAAAAATTAATAAAATCAATAAATCCTAACAATTTT
Source organism: Mormoops blainvillei (assembly GCA_004026545.1). Taxonomy (NCBI): domain Eukaryota; kingdom Metazoa; phylum Chordata; class Mammalia; order Chiroptera; family Mormoopidae; genus Mormoops; species Mormoops blainvillei. Next base: position 281,471 of record PVJD01000959.1, read on the forward strand.
CTCTTTAAAAGAAACTCAAATTACCAATTTCAGGAATGAAAGAGGGAACAACTTTAGATACTAATGATATTTTTAAAAGAGTAATAAGGGACTATTATAAACAACTTTATGCCAATGAATTCCACAACTTAGATGAAATACAAAAATTCCTAAAACCAAACTAACACAAGATAAATAGGAAATCTCAAAACCTTCATATTTATAAATTGAATTGACCATCAAAAGCTTTCCTACAAAGAAAACTTCAGACTGGATGGTTTCGCTGATGAAAGGGTTCAAACATTTAAGGAAGAAATAATACCAAGCCTCCATGAATTATTACAAGAAAACAGAAGCAAAGGGAAGACATCACGATGAAGTGGGGTTGATCCCAGCCATGGAAAGGTAGTTTAACTTTCAAACCCCAATCACTGTAAATCACATTAAAAGTAAGAACTGTGTTCAACTAAATAGATATGGAAGTCTTCAACAAAAATCAATACCTATTCATGATTAAAAACTCTCAAAAAAATAGGAATAAATTGTATCTCCTCAATCAGTAAAGGACAATTGGGAAAGGGGGGATCCACCTAACATTATAGGTAATGGGAAATATACAATGAATTTCCCCTAAGACCGGTCAGTAATAAAGCAAGAAGGTCTCTCCCATTTTGCCTATTTAACACTGTTCTAAAGGTTCTAGGCAGTGCAATAAGACAATAAGGCAATAATTAGGCTAAAGAAATAAATGGCATAAAGATCACAAAGTAGGAAATAAATATTTTCTTTTTGCAAATGACACTACTGTTTAGGAAATCCTCGGGAATCTGCTAACTAACTAACAGCACTAATAACTCAATTTAGCAAGTATTCAAGATCACCATAAAAAAGTTATTTTTCATATTCTAGTAGAAAATAATTAGAAAATAAAAGTTCTTAAGTTCTTTTTGATAATATCTTCATACAACCTTTTAATAAAAACATTTAATAAAAAATATACAAGACTTCTATACTGAAAACCTCAAAATACTGCAAAGAAAAAAAAAGACCTAAATAAGCAGAAATCTAAACTATGTTTATCTATGGATCAGAAAACTCAATGTTATTAAAATATCAATTCTCCCCAAACTGATGTAAATTCATGCAAGCTTATGTAGAGAAATTGGCAAGCTGATCCTAAAATTCCTATAGATACTCAAAGAACCTAGAATAGCCAAAACAATTTTAGGAGGGGAAAGAAGTTGTAATACTTCAAGACATTATAAAATATCTACAGTAACCAAAACAGTACATTGCAGGCATACGGATAGCCTAATATAGCAATTTTCAAACAGTGTGCCACAGCACACTGGTGTGCTGCAAGAATTTTTAAAACATGCAATACCTGACTGTTTAGTCAGTGGCACTGACCTCTTTTACCTTAGACAAATTAAAAAATGACAACCAACACAACAATAGCTGTGCAGTGTGAATGAATCCAAATTATAATTTTTTTTTTGTCAGACAGGCAAAAAACATATTTTGATGTGCCGCAGAATTTTAGTAATTAGTTTGTGTGTGCCATAGGACGAAAATGATTGAAAATCACTGACCTAAAGGATCAGCACAACAGAACAGAGTTTAGAAATGGACCCACATTTATAGAACCAGTTGATTTCTAACAACGGTAACAGAGCAATTCAAGGAAAAGACAAATATTTTCTTCATACGGTGTTCAAACAACTAAGTCACCACCTGGGGGGATAAAGAACCTTAACTGTAACTTCGCCCACTCACAAAAATTAATTTAAGAGAGATCACAGACCTAAGAATAAACACCAAAATTATACACTATAAAGAAAATAACAGAATATCTTACCTAGATGTAAAGATTTTTTCCCAACATGACCACATATTGAAAACCCTGCTATACTTAGACTTCATCAGAATTAAAACCTTCTGATCAAAAGAAAAAAAAACAACCATAACCACAGTGGCAGAAAATATTCTCAACAGTATAGCTGACAAAGGACTTTTTCAACTTAATAAGAGAGAATACCCAATTTTTAAAAAAATGAACAAAAGAGACTCTTCACAAAAGAAAATGTATGAACTCAGTTTTTACAGATATATAAATGTATGATTGACAGATGCATAGATAGGAAAAAAGATGGATATATTTGGTAGATTGTGTGTGTGAGTGTGTTTGTGAGTTCTGTACCCTGAGAGATGTTACAAGCAATAATACAAAAGTAGCAATGAGCACATCTGGCTTCTAAATACCATTATCCAATACAAGGAACCAGAGTCCTAAGAGAAATGGCTGATTTCTGGGCTAAGGCACAGAGGGTACAAGTTAAGGCTGAAACCCTCTATTGCTGTGACCAGGCTGCCCGGGGTTTGGCTGCTTGCCAAGTATAAGCTGCCTGGGGAAGGAAAGAGGTTTTTATTAACAGGGTACCAAATTTGAGGGGGCTGAGATCATTCCTGCTCCGAGTCAACCTCTTCCACAAAGCACAGAAATCCTGCCACCCCCAGGACCAGAGTCAGTATCCGGACACCTTGCCCCGTCTGATTTGTCCTTTGGCGCTCATGATGGCCACAGCAATGGGTCTCCATCCTCAAGCTCTCTCTCTCTCTGGCACGTACTTGTGGGTTCTGGCATGTGTTGCTGAATCACTCCAGTCAGTCATGCTGGAGAAGCTCCATCCCTGGCGCCCCAGTGCTTGAGGTTGCCTGTCCCTAAGGATCATTCCCAGCTCACGCCTCCATGTGCTGCTCCCAACTTCTGTGCGCTACTCTTAAGGGCAAAAAATGGAAGCAGTCTAGGGCCCAAGTGGTGTGTTGCACAGCATTCCATGGGCAGGCACCCGGCCACGCATGTCCCAGCAGGGGACACCACATCTGCAAGCTGGCTCCCGCCCACATGGGACCTAAGCCTCAAGCAGGCCAGGATCTGCCAATCCCCAAGCGCTGCCTATGCAGGGCAAAGAAACGGAGGCTTCTGTCCGTGCCCTGTTTAAAACCCTCTCCCAAAATCCCACATGCTATGGGAGAGTCCAGCTTTTCAACCAATGTAAGCTACTGTCCACCACCATGTTTGTCCCAGTTGTCTTGGCCCCCCTTCCAGCCACCAGTTTGCACAAGGGGCAAGGTCTCCAGTCACACACAGACACACACAGGTCTTGACTTGGGCAGGGAGTCTGGCCCCTGCTACGGCTTGCTGACCTCCACCATACACATGTGTTTTGACCTTTTTGGCCCCACGCAGCCTCAGTACTAGCTTCCTCAGGTTGGGTCACAAACTGCTCAGCTGGCTGGGAAGCACACTGCTGCTGCCTCTGTCAGCAGCCTCCTCCCTCAGCCCAGGAAAACATGGGCTGCCTGGTTGCCAGGGCAACCCAGCCTAGTCTGTTTACAGTTGCTTCAGGCACTCTCCCTTCTCTGGCAGCCCCTCCCTTTGGAGAAGGTGGGCTCTCAACAGCTGCCTTTTCAATCAACTGCCTTGGGGTTTTTTCCCCTCCCTTTTACAGGGAGGTGCTGTTTCTGGTGTGGTTCTAGGGACACCTTCTATTACCCCGCAATTTGGTCTGACCACCCTGTACATTGTGTCAGTACAGAGTTACTCAAAGAATGATGGGGGCATGTCAAAAGTGTACAGGAATAACACAGAAGGGGCTCTCACTTCCCAAATCTAAGACAACTTGAGCATTAATATAATTAATGACTGTAATCTATATAGAAAGGAAAATATGCAACTCCATCCTAATAACATAAATCAATGAACAAATATATATGGAAGAAAAGAAAGCTCTCCCTTATTATATAGCATGTTATCTATTAGGAAGTCATGATGAAATCAGAAATTAAAATCAACAATTGAGACAAACATTGCGTCCTTCTTGACATAATACAATGCCAAGGATCTAAAATCACTTCTGTGATGTCCTTGCCAAAAACGCATAACTCAAATCTAATCAAAGCGATTATCAGAAAAACCTAAACTGACATTCTACAAAATAACTGGCCTGCACTTTTTGAAAATGTCAAAAGGAATAAAGGACACTAATGAGACATTGCGACCAAATGTAATGAGTGATCCTGTATGGATTTTTAGGACAAGAAAAAAATTTTTCTGTAAAGTGCATAAAATAGAAAAATTGGTATTCATGTTAAATTTCCTGACTCTGAAAACTGTACTATGGTAATATAAGAGAATGTCCTTGCTCTTAATAACTACATACGAAAAGTATTTAGGACAAAAGGATGGTTCAAGCAAATCTATACAGATAAGACTTAAGAGAATGATAAGTAAATAAGGCAGTGGCAGTAGGATCTGTGGAGGCAGGGGCTGCTGGGCTTCTAAGCTACAAATCAGGGGGCTGTGGTGGGCGGGCAGTCAAGAAGGATCCTGTTCAAGACGGGCTGGCTTCACCAGCCACTTCTGGAACTGGGAAATCTAAGGCGGAGAAAAAACAGTTGACTAGCAGGCTCCCTGTAGAAGTGGAAGGCTAAAACACTACCCCAGGAAGAGCTTATCAAGTTTGCTAAGAAGCAGATGATGATAATACAAAAAGCTAAATCAAGATGTACAGAATTGGAGAAAGAAATGGAAGAACTCAAATCAAAACCTCTTGCAAGAAGATGTGATGATATTATTAAGCATACTGCAAAAGAAAAATGCAGGGAAACTACAAAATATTACACATTTTTTTCTTCATTCTCCAAAAAGACAACATGTATAACTTACAATATGAAATAAAAACACCTCAGATTTCAGTTACACAATTTCATAGGAAAGGTACGAGATCTTTTTAGCAGTATGTCTTCCATATCTCCTCCACCATTCAAAGAACATACATATACATACTGAAGGAACAGAACCAAAATCCATCAAAACTGAGACCTGACTGTCAGGAGCCCACAAGGTATCACACTTTTCACTCCTGGGGAAAAAGGCCTTCACAATACTTCTCAGTTCCTTAAAACTTGGGAGCTTTTCGTGACTGTATGATCATCTGAGAGGTGTTACTGTCCAATTCGGTTTTACGGGAAAATTTTTCTAAAAAAATTTTTTTTAAATTCCAGGGAGGTTTTAAATTGGATGAAAGTAGTTGACCTGAAAAGGCATTATATGATTCCATTTATCTGACATTTTAGAAAAGACAAACTACAGGGATGCAAAACAGAGAGAGTTGCCAGAGGTGAGAGGTTAAGAGCTGGGTATAATTATAAACAGAGCTTTTTTTAGAGTGATGGGATTATTTATCCTGATTACAGTTGTGGCTACATGAAAAAAAGAGTTAAAATTCATAGTAGTATACCTGCCCAAGAAGTCAATTTGACCATATAATTTTAAAAATAAATACTTTTTAAATTAACAAATGGGGCAAAAAGTAAACAACTGGTGTGTCTGATAAAAGGGTTTACACTTGTAATTAACCATTCAAAAGAAAGGTTTAGAGTAATGACGTACCTTTAGTATTTCTGAAAGTTTTCTGTAAGTGTGAAATTAAAAATTATCAAAAATAATGCTTAGGTAATATATTAAAGTAAAGAAAAACTACATCAAATTAATATCCTCTTGCTAATCAACGCATAAGACCCATTGTTTGTCAGTCAGGAGATATTTATTTTCACATTTAAATTAGCAAAATACACAATAAGCAATGAATAAATTGATAGTTAAAAACAGCCACACTAAGAAATTTAATAGTTGATACATAAGATTATAGAAAGTATTCTTGATATGTGGCATACATATTTTTAAATATGGATAAGAGTTTGGAAAGCTTGTTTTGAAAATCTGTTTGAAAGCTATTATAAATTGACAAACCTGAAATTTAGTAGGTAACACATATTAGTATCAACATTCATGAGAAAAAAGACATTTTAACACAAAGTTCTCACAGAAATTATATCACTGTAAAGATACCATAACACTGGAAAAACAAATATTAAGGAAAGAATGGATAAGTAGCCTGCCTCACTGATCAATGTCTACAAATCAATACTTTCTTTCCTTTCTTTTTTTTTTTTTAATTTTATGTGCCCCAGGCATGAACCAGCTCTGGCCATCAACACAGGCAACAAGCTAGGATGAACTAAGGACTGCACAACTGCTTTGCCCCTGGTTGATACAAGAGCAACACCATCATTTGGGTGTGTCCTCGCCCATTGCCAGGGGGTTACAAACTAATTCTTGACAAAGGAAAATGCTTCAATTAACTGGCTTGGAAAATTAAACCACGACTGGGTGGTGATTTAATTAACTTGACACTATTAATGCCTGTTTGCAGTATTAGGCTATAAAATAGATAAGCATAAGGATTCAACTGATTAATTTCAAATCTCGTCTAGTTCACTTTATAAAGAAACAATTTTTGAGGAGAAATACTCCACAATCCTTGTTTCCAGAAAAACAGTGGGATAAAAACTTATTAAGTAAAGAAATTACCACTGACATTAGTATTATTGAAAAGATGATTAATAAAAATATCAAGTTGTCAGCTACACGTAACATGATGGTTTTGATTATCAGTAGGGGGACATGCCAGGATTTTACAAAATCAAAGCCAAGAGGCTCGATTCTATTAATGTCTAGACCCCCTCATCTAAAGAAACTGTAACCCAGAGATGTTATATAATTTTTTCGAGATCCCACACACATAATTAATTGCAAAACAGACCAGGATCCTTGGTTTCCCAACTCACAGGAGTCTAATATCACTCTTTTCTTTATAACACTCTACACCCTATGAGATCGTTTGTGTATTTGATAGCCCATATTCTGAAAACCTTGGTGGTTTCTTATGTACACCTGGGATGATGGCTTTTGAAACATAATTGAAATTAGAGTACCTCTGGTTTCAAAAAATTGCAAACCAAATAAAACTAAGACAAGGCATTTCCAATTTACTCCCAATATTCTCAATCCATTTGAGGGGCCTTTACAGAGGATCACAATCGTAACTATGCAAACCTCCAAGTTTGTCCGAATAAAACAAAGTAATGTCTAGGCCACAGTGGCCAGTCATAAATCAAAAAGTATGCTCTATTTTCTTATTTATGATAGAAGAGGCATACAAATCAGAAGTAGCTGAAAACCTTCATTCATTGTATTAGTTCAGATGCAAAAACTCAATGTCATTTCCTTACCATGACGCATCAACTACACTTCCCAAACATGGACAAGCAATTATCTTGGAAGAACAATAAGCCATTTAAATTAGAAATAGAAGAATATCTGCTGTTTAAAGTGCAATGTTCACAACACATACAAAAGTGCCTACCAAACAGTATGTACTCAGTAATTATTTGTGGAATGAATTATAGAAAGAGATGTCTTTTTTCCACCCACCTCCAATAAGAAACATCACGCATTGCAAATAATGTTCTTATGCTTAAAATCACAAATAAATAAAATAATTTCCTATCACACTCAGAAAGAGTCTAAGCCTTAAGAAAACTGACTTTAGTTTCAAAACATTTTCAGTTCACAACCCATGCCTGACTAACAAAGAGTTTTTTTTACAAAACTCTCATCTATAGGTTGTCATTAAGCGCCTACAGATTCTCCTAAAAAGATTTTCCAAACGTAACAATGATCTTTGAAAATTTGTCATAGGGTCTTTCTTAGGCAAATAAACTAAACAGAGGTTAACAAAAGTCTGAGTTTGCCTGTCATAAACCTCATTTGTAAAAAACAAAACAAAACAAAAAAACCTCATTTGTTTAATTAAAACAATATACAATGTTTACATTACACAGTCATTTAAGATAATGAAAGAGGTACAAATACAGTGAATGAACCTATCTTAAAAGTACATATGACAAGGTAATTTCATCTTTTGAAGGTAGAATGATAAAGACAAGAGGTATAGTATATAGTATTTATTATTACTCATGTAAGAAAAATTATTACAGATACAGAGTAAGCCACTTTTATCAAGCAATATCCTTGCACAAGTATGCTAATAATAAACAAAGGATTAAATGATACCAATGGGCAAATGATAAAAGTTGACAGTATCGAAGTACTTACTAGGAACTGTAGAGGAGTTTCAAATTATTCCATCTCTTAGCCTAAGAACCAAACTATACACCAATATGCTGTCAATTACCAGTGTTATAGGTTTGCTAAAGAGTAAACATAATACTAATACGTATCCAGACTCATGTTAAATATGAAGCATTTTTCAACTACCTGAACCAATGTGTATAAAAAGAACTAGGAGAACCCTTGTAGGTTAACCAGCCAATGGACATTTGTATGATTTCATTTGATATTGGTTGGTACTGATGTGTTTTTTCACTGAATAACTCATATACTTATGAACAAACATAGACTTATAAGCAATATTTTTAGTAGCTTTTAGCAAATTATATTTAGTGGAATAATAAAAATTACACTGAAACACACATTTCTATATATAAGGAGGCACTTTGATACAGTTCATCAATGATTTATTTTGTCTGGTGGAAGAAGGGGGGTTAAACAGGTAAAAAGATACTTTTATTATAGCTTGAAAATTCTGATTTAACTAATAAACCCAATAAAATTTTGGAAGAGTTGCTAGAAACAAGCGTAATAAGTCATTTCTGTGTTATGGCACAGAAAAAAAAAAATCTGCAGATCTTATCATCATCTCACTGGATTAAAATATTTGTTTTTCATTTTTATCTTGCATTTAAAGTCTACAAAAATGCCGACGAGAGCAGGGGATTTTAAAAACGTTAAAAACAGCCTTCAAAAAAAGTCTCCACAAACAGTTTTGGAAATTTTTATCAGGCAATTTGTATAACTCAGAAATTAAAAAATAAATAGCTTATGTATTAATAATGTAAAGATATTTTAAAATACCTTTGAAAACAACTCTCTAATCTTCTTATATTATAACCCTCAGAATATTAAATCAGAATCTATTCACACTGAAAGAGACCTCAGCCTGTAGAAGTTCAAGTGACTTACATAAGTTTCATGTTTCTCTTTTCTCTCTGCAACACCATGAAAGGAATTCAGAAATCAGCAAATAATAATAATAACAATAATAACAAATTTAAATATTTAATTACCAAATGTAGTAGGAAATTCTTCATTACTGATGGAATTATAGTCATTGGAATTCATTGAGTCGGCAAAAGTATAGGCTGCAAGGTTAATGGATTGTCTTATTGCATAAGCCATTACGAAACTAAAATTTCATATGAACCTCCCCTCTCCACTGAGATTCTTAATCACTGTACAAGCCCTTTAAAATCCCTCCATCTTCTTCTCAAAATAATACAGCATTAAGAATTATTTTGGCCCTGGCCAGGTGGTTCAGTTGGTTGGACTGTCGCCCATGCACCAAAGGGTTGTGGGTTCAATCCCCAGGCAGGGCACATATCCAGGTTACAGGTTTGATCCCCACTGGGAAGCAATCAATCAATGTCGTCATATCAGTGTCTATCTATCTGTCTGTCTCTGTCTCTGTCTCTCTCTCAAATCAATTAAACACATCCTCAGGTGAGGATTAAAAACACAAAAAGAATTACTTTGGAAATGGAGTAACAATATCACAGGGAAAAAATAGAAACATGGTTCATATAAAAGTTAGACAAGAAACATCTTGGTTCACATAAACTTGACTATTTCCTTGAATTCTTGTATAAATAAGATGCATTATTAGTAGACCTAATAAATAACCAATTCAGACTTTGCAGATGATAAATCTAAAACCACAAATATATACTAATATATACTTTGAAAAATAACACACAGCTTAGCAATGCGCATAAATGCTAAATACCTTATATCTTTCAGATATCATATTAAGCTCTCTAAATTAAGAAAAATCTCTCAGAAAATGTTTATACTTGATGGAGTTCCCATTTTACACAGTAGAATTTTATAATATAATACTGATCCAATTATTTAAGGATTCAAAGCTATTTTTATTTATTTTGTTATATTCCTCTTTTTCCCCAAAAAATAACTGAAGTAGAAAATCATTTTCTTGTTGGCATCTGAAAAAACATGAAAAAAACTGACAAAGTTAATAAACATAAAAATAAACTGTCCAACTCTTTCACTAATGATTTTGTAATGAAAGCTTTACAAAGAAAGAGGGGCTTAATAGAATATACAACCTATATAAGTCAGTGAGGATGCAAACTCTTCTTAATCCAATCAAGTCAAGGTCTGTTTCAGTTGTGAAGAGATCATAAGCGTAAAATAAAAAAATACAGGCTGGTTGCATTCTTATAAAGAAGGAAAGAAATACTGAAGAGTGACATCCACAGATGAAGAAAAAGAGTACTGCTTAAAATATTGCATAAGGCCATTCTAGGATTTATTTGCTGTCCCTTGAAAAACTGCAGAAGCTTCCTATTCCCTACCCACACTGCACCATGCTCATCAGGTTTCTGTTTTAAGACATATCCGGAGCAGTCATTGGAGGATTTCCAAGATTGTTAAAATACCTTTTTATAAACACTACATTAGTTTCTACACTGAAGTTCGTTTTGCCATTAGATTTGCTTCAACCAGCACTTGATCACCCATGTTTGCCATCCTTTCTATAATGCTCTTCAGTCTTCAAAGTTCACAGATAAACACTAATATCACAGGCTTGATCTCTAGGTTCTGGGAAATCTTGGACCCTTCTGGAAAGCGCCCCCCCCCAGGTACATCCCACCTGGGGACAACAGCAGCTCCACAGTCACCAGGTGCCAGCCACATGAGGCAGGAACAATGCCTGTTGGTCAGCTGGAGGTTCAGGGCACGAGCATTCCCTGTGCTTCTCACTGCTCTGAACAAATGCTCAGATGCCAGCTCTAGATAAATCTCTTTGAATTCTTCTGAAACACCTTCTATGAGAAGCCAGTGGAAGAAGTCTCCCCACCTAACCTCACACCACACCCTGGCCTCATGCATGACCCTGGAATGAGTGGTCCCAAAGCACAGCTTGTCTTGGCTCGTGTAAAGCACATAGATTGTCGCCAGCTTTGATATGGTGCCACTGACGTGGGTAAAGAGTTCTATAAAATCCTTGCCAGCAACCTTGGTATAAAACTTCACGATGCCTTAAGAGTAGCAGCCAGAGCACAGAGCGGGACCCCATGTGCCCTAGGCCCTTCGGTCCACGTTATCACCCCTCTGCATCCCACCCAGCAGAAGCAGCACTTGGGTTCTGCCAGTGTGCAGGATCCCTGACAAAGGCTACAGGCACCTGTGGATCTGGGGTCTCTAAAAACACTGCCTCCATTCTCATCCTCAACTTCCCTACACTTTCTTACCTAAAAAGAGCTACAGTGTCTCCACTCTGAATATAAAAAGAATAGGCATTACATCGCAGAAACTTCTAAATATTTTAAACTGTATAAATAAAATAAAATCATCACTTATATAACCACTTTTTACCTCACTGGCATATACACTGTCTTCATCAATGAAAAGATATATGTAGATATAGTTACATGTGCTTTATAAAATTGTAGCATGCTAACTAAACATACTGCAATCTGAGTTTCACACATAAACTATAATGGGCATTTTTCCATGTTGGTAAATACAAATCTACATCATTTTCAGGCTACTTAGTATTCTACTGCATGGCTGTATAATCAATGACATTTAGGTGATTTTCCAATGTTTTTGCTATTATGAACATGACAATGAGCATTTCTCTAAAAAACATTTACCCAGTTATTTCCTTACATTACATACAAAGAGGGATTGCAGGTCAAAGGATGTAAATTTACGGTCCTAGCATGTATTACCAAACTAGCCTGCAGAAATGCTTTATCAACACATAGTCTCACCAGAAACACTGGGTATTAGCAATGTGTTTAATTTGTAAAGCAACCTGATACGCAAAAGAAAATAAATGGTTTCAACTTGCACTGTGTAGGAATTCCATTTTCACTACCTTTACATCTTTTTATCAAGTTTTTTCCCTTGATTTTAATGTATCTTACTAGAGAACATTAATCCTCTGTCCAATATGTACACTGTCAGTATCATTCCCAGTTTACCATTTGTTTTTTCACATTGTTTATGGTTGGTTCTCTTTGTCCTTAAGAAATCTTGAGTCTTTTAACGTCAAAAGTATTGATCATTTCTTCTCTAGTTCTAGAGTCATGCTTTCAAAGTCATGTTTCTAGTGCTTTCATGCTATCTCTTTTATCTATTTAATTATTAAACTGATTTTGAACCTATTTTGGAGTACTGAAGAGCTAGCTGACCAAAATACCATTTCACTGATCAATCCACTATTTAATCTGAAGAGCCACTTTTATCATTAACAAAAATTCTCATTTCATGTCTGTTTCTGGACCATCTCTGTTTTGTCCCACTGATCTATTTTGCACCTATAATATAATGATTAAATTTCCATGTTATAATTAAATACCTGACAGTGCAATCAATCTTCAACAAGTTATCTTAGTACAGACAGCACAGAAGAATCTTATTTTGTCAGGTTCTAAAATTAATTATACTAGAATTTTAATAGAAATTATTATTACCACCATATCAATACTATACTTAACCCTTCTTTGTTTACCTCCATTAACTAGAATGTAAGTTCCATGAGAGAAGGAGTTTTTGTCTGTTCCACGCACTGTTGTACACCTAGCATTTAGAACTGTATCTGGCATATAACTGAAGCTCAACACATATTCTTGTTAAATGAACAAATATATTAATTACATTAAATTTATTGATAATTTAAGAACGCTTAGGCTACCAGTGTGAAGAAGATGCAAAAACGACCCCTGGACTGGCCAAAGTCCACACTCTGCTGCATCCTCACATCCAGCCCGTATGTCCCACCACCATCGCCATCATGCCAAAGAGAAAGGCTGAAGAGGATGCTAAAGGAGATAAAGCCAAAGTGAAGGACAAACCAGAAAGAAGATTCACCAGGTTATCATATAAATCTGCTCCTCCAAAGCCAGAGTCCAAGTCTAAAAAGTCCCCTGCAAAGAAGGGAGAGAAGGTATCCACAGGGAAAAAGGGGAAGGCTGTTGCTGGCAAGGATGGGAATAACCCTGCAGAAAAACAGAGATACCAAAACAGACCAGGCCCAGGAACCCGAAGGTGCTAGAGATGCCAAGTGAAAAGTGTGCAGTTTTGATAGCTGTGTATTTCTGGTGACTGTGCAGTCTGAATACTATTTTTTACCAAGTGTTATAATAATGCAGAATTTTGTTTTACTTTTTTTTTAAACTATGTTGTTTGCACACAGAATACTTCATTGCTGTTTTTTGGGGGGAAGGACATCTAGTACTAAAAGAATGTCTCCAAAGCTTGACTGACATGGGAAAAAAAAATACCTTTCCCCTTCTAGTTTTGAAAGGCTTGCTCTTGGTTCCTGGGAGGAAGGATCCCTTGATGTTGACACACATTAGCCATCTTGGCGCAAACAGCTTGCGGTGTGGGAAAACTAAAATTCATTTTTATGTCCTTTCCTCCCTCTCTACTTTAAGGATAGACCACACTCCCTTAAGCCCAGAGACCTGCTTGGACATGACCCCAAAAATACTGGTTACCAGTACACTGGGCAATCTGGACTTTCCAGTGTCACCACTGAGATAGCATCCCTCAAAAGAGCAGCAGTTCCCTTTTTAGGTTGTGGATCTACAGATTGATAATTCTGCCATTTTCATTTCAAATTCCTGAAAGTTAGAGTCAGTTTATGAAAAGTTGTTAAACAACATGCCTAATGTGAAATGTCAACCCTCATTCTAAACTTTCCCTGTTCAGAGAGTCAAATGAAGACTTCATTGGGTTTTATAGCGGCTTTCTGATTTTGGTAGTCTATTGAAGAAGAGAGTTTCAAAGTTGCTGTATACTGTTAACAATTGTCTGCCCACGTCCTGCCTGAAATACCATGATTGTTTATGAAAAGCATCTTTAATAACGCTAGATACAGTTAGGCTTGGGGAAAAAACACAAAAGAATACTTAAAATATCTACAACTTAGAGACTTCCAGTCAAGATGGTAGAGTAGGTAAACACTGTACTCACATTCTCCCACAACCATTTCAAAATTACACGTAAATAATAAAACCACCATCACTGAGAACTACCTGAAGACTAGCTGAATAGAATATAACGAACAAGGCTAAGTAACATGCTACTAAGCAATTAATTGGTTAACAATGAAATCAGGGAAGATATCAAAAGTTACCTTGAGACAAATGAAAATGTAAACACAACAACTCAAAATCTGCAGGACAGCCAGAAGGAAATTTAGAGCAATACAGCCTTCCTCAAGAAAAATAAATAAATAAATCTCAACTAAACAACTTAACCTCACAACTAAAGGAACTAGAAAAAGAACAAAGTTCAAAGTGAGTAGAAGGGTGTAATAAAGATTAAAGCACAAATTTAAAAAAAAGAAACTAATGAAACAATAGAAACAAACAATAAACCAAGAGATGGTTCTTTCAAACCATAAACAAAATTGATAAACCTTTAGCAAGACACAGCATTAAAAAAGAGGGCCCAAATCAACAAAATCATAAACGAAAGAAGTGACAACTGACATCACTGAAATACACAAGATTAGAATACTATACACAATTATATGCCAACAAATTGGACAATCTGGAAGAAATGTATAAATTCCTACAAACATAAAATATTCCAAGACTGAATTAGGAAGCAAAAGAAAATCTGAATAGACTGGTAACTACTAATGTAATCAAACCAGTAATCATAAAACTCCCAACAAACAAAAGTCCTAAGCCAGATGACTTCGCAGGTGAATTTTACTGAACATTCAAAGAAAAATTAATACATATCCTTCTCAAAATATTCCAAATAATTAAGGAGGAGAAAAGGCTCCCATACTCACTTTAGGAGACCAGTATTACCCTCACAGCGAAAGCAAAGGCACTACAAAAAGACAAAATTACCAGACAACACCTCTGATGAACACAGATTAAAAAAAAAAAAAAATCCTCAAGAAGACCTGGCTGGTGTGGCTCAGTGGACTGAGTGCCGGCCTGCAAACCAAAGGATCCCCAGTACTATTCCCAGTCAGGGCACATGCCTGGGTTGCGGGCCAGGTCCCCAGTAGGGAGCACACGAGAGGCAACCACACATTAATGTTTCTCTCCCTCTTTCTCCCTCCGTTCCCCTCTTTCTAGAAATAAATTTTTTTTTAAATCCTCAAAAAATATTAGCAAACAGTATTTAGCAACACATTAAAAAGATCATATACCAAGATCAAATGGGATTTATTACCACTTGATGCAAGGCTGGTTCAATATTCAAAATTCAATTAAAGAGATATACCACATAAACAAAAAGACAAGTAAAAATTATATGATCAGCATTAGCTGGGTGGTTCAGTTAGTTGGAGCATTGTCTCATACACCGAAAGATTGCAGGTTCTATCCCCAGTCAGAGCACTTACCTACCTAGGTTATTGGTTAAATCCCTGGTTGAGGGGTATACAGGAAGCAACCGATGCATTGATGTTTCTTGCATTGATCTCTCTCCCTCTCTCCACCTCCCTCACTCTCTAAAATCGATAAATATATCCTCAGGTGAGGATTTTAAAAAATTACATGATCATATCAAAAGATAAAGAGAAAACATCTGACAAAATCCAATATCCAAGTATGATAAAAAAAATACCTCTCAGCAAAGTGGGGACTGAAGGACTATACTTCAGTATGATAAAAACCATATGACAAACACACAGCTAACATCATACTCAATGGTTAAAAGCTGAAACCTTTTTCTTTTTAAGCAGGAACAAGACAAAGATATCCACTTTAACTTTTATTCAACATAGTATTGGAATACTATGGTCCTAGCCATGCAACCAAACAAAAAAATCTGGGGGACAGCCAGTAAAATCTGTGGGAGCAACCAAACAAAAAAAAAAGAAATAAAAGGCATCCAAATTGGGAGGGGAAGAAGCAAAACTGGTATTGCAGATGACACGATACTATCTCATAGAGAGAACCCTAAAAATTCCACCAAAAACTATTAAAACTAATAGACAAATTCAGTAAAGTAGCAGAATACAAAATTAACATTCAGAAATTAGCATAATTTTATACACCAATTACAAACTATCAGAAAGAGTAATTAAGAAAGCAACCCCATTTACAGTTGCAACCAAAATACCTAGAAATCAATCTAACCAAGGAAGTTAAAGACCTGGATTTGGAAAACTATAAGACACTGAAGACGGAAATGGAAAAATACACAAGTAAATGGAAGAATATACCATGCTCATAAACAGGAAGAATTAACATCATTAAAATGTCCAAAGTAGCCAAAGCACTCTATAGAGTCAATGCAATCCCTATCAAAATTCTAATGGCATTTTCACAGAGCTAAAATAAATAATCCTAAAAGTTATATGGACAAAGAGAAGCCCCCAAAAAGCCAAAACAATCTTGAGAAAAAACAAGTTGGAGGTATACCTGCTATCAAACTCTATTACAAGGCTACAGTAATAAAAACAGCACAGTATTGCATAAAAATAGATACCTAGATCAATGCAACAGAATACAGAGCCCAGAAATGAGTCTGCACCTATATGGTTAATTAATCTATGACAAATGAGGCAAGAATGTACAATGGGGTATAGGTAACCTCTTCAATAAATTGTGTTGGAAAAACTGGACAAATACATGAAAAAAATGAAATGAGACCACTTTTTTACACCACATACAAAAATAAATTTAAAATACATCAGACCTAAAATCATAAAACTCCTACAAGAAAACATAGTCAATAAACTCTTTGACATCAGCCTTAGCAATATTCTTCAGGATACGTCCCCTAGGGCAAAGACAACAGAAGCAAAAATAAACTATTATTACTACATGAAACTAAAGAATATTTGCACTGCAAGAAAACAATCGACAAAACAAAAGCCCAGCCTACTGAATAGAGAACATATTTGCCTATGACATAGCCAATAAGGAGTTAATATCCAAAATACATAAAGAACTTATATAGCTCAACATAAAAACAACAACCTGATTTAAAAATGGGCAGAAGACATGAACAGACATTTCTTTAAAGAGAACATACAAATTCCCAACAGACCCATGAAAAGATGCTCGACATCACTAATCATCAGGAAAATGGTTATTAAAACCACAATTTTATACCACCTTACACCTGGCAGAATGGCTATCATCAATCAGTCAACAAACAAACACCACCTAATGCCGGGTGTTGGCAAGAACAAGGAAAACAAGAAACCCTCGTACAATGTTGGCGGGATTGTAAATTGGTGTAGCCATTATGGAAGACAGTATGAAAGTTGTTCAAAAAGTAAAAATAAAACTACCATATGACCCAGCAACTCCACTTCTGGGTATTTATCCAAACAAATCCAAAAGACTAATATGAAAACAGATATGCATCCCTATGTTCATTGCTGCATTACTTACAATACCAAAATGTAGATGCAACCTAGGTGAATGGTTAAAGATGATATAGATAGGTAGGCAGATATAATGTATATACAGATATATAGAGATATATGTATTTATATGTAGATATATAGATATATGTACCTATATATAGGTATGTGTATATATCTATAAACATATATATCTAAATGTCTCTATATCTATATATACATATCTATGTATATCTATATATATATCAAATCACCCAGATCTCTATTGAGACATTTATTGAAGAAGATACAAGAAACATTGTACACAGGACGATGACACCTCAGTCCCCTTCAGAGGAGGCACCTTGGTACCTCACACAGTTCTCCCAATCACCATCAGCTGCCCCATCATATTTTCCTAAATCTCATCACTGATCTGAAATCTCTTCCCTTTCAAAGGTAATTTTAGTTTGGGGAAAAGCCGTAAGTCACAGGGTGCCAAATCTGGGCTGTAGCTGGGCTGAGTCACCTACCTGGGTGATCTGATGTTTCGCAAAAAGCTCTGCACTAGATGTGATGCATGAGTGGATGCACTGTCGTGATGAAGCTGCCAATCACTGGTTGCCCATAGCTGACGACTTCTGAATTATCTGAACAGTTTCTGCAGAGGAATGTTCAAGCTTAATGCAAAATTTGATGCAGATTCGTTACTCAACTCACTCAGTCATTTTGCATGTGGTGTCCACATATTACACATACTCACTTAACAGTGTCTACCAACCCCACTCACTAGTACAGTGAAGTCATTGCTGTTCATGCACATGTATTCCAATCCATTCTCCTTGGCTGCCAGGTTACATCAATGTCATGCAAACTGTTCTCATTATATTAAGAATGGTTGGACGTTTTCCCAACAGACCTCATATACAGTAAAATATTACTCAGCCATAAAAAAGAATTAAATTTTGCCATTTGTAACAACATGAATGGATCAAAGCGGTATTAAGCTAAATGAAATAAGTCAAAGACAAATAGCACATTACTTCACTTTGTGGAATCTATAAAATGAAATTAAACACAACAGAAATGAACTCAGAACAAACTGATGGTTGCCAGATGCAAGGGCAGTTGGGGTGATATGTAAATCAGGTCAAAGGGATTAAGAAGTATAGATTGCCATCATAAAAAGTAACGGGGATGTGAGTTACAGCATAAAGAATACAGTCAATAATATTATAATAAATATACATCTTCTAGATGGAGGATCAGAATAATCACTTCATAAGGTACATCAAATGTCATTACTATGTTGTATACCTGAAATTAATATAATACTGTGTCAACTGTAATCGAAAATCCTTTTTTTAAAATAAAGACCCTCAACCAGCAAAAAGATTATAACTTGCTGAATGTTCAAATAATGATTTGCATTTTTTAGCAAAAGTATTTTTAATTGAGGTATGTACATTTTTTTTTAGGTATAATGCTACTGCACACTTAAGAGGCTATACAGTTTGTATCTCACCACAGTATAACATACACATAACTTTCACATGCCCTGACAAACCAAAAATTTCTGGGGCACAATTTATTGTGGTGGTCTGGAACAAAACCCACAATTATCTCCAAGGTATGTCTGTGTGTAGGTGTGTGTATTTGGCACATATATACATTTAGCTAACCATTGGGAATTTCAGAATACTTCCAGAAATGTTTTCTATACATATTAAAATCATTATTTATATAAATATACATTATATGAAACTTCCATGGGACAGTCTTCTGACCAAATGTTTGGGAAAACTGTAGCCTGCCTATCTAGAGACCTTTCCCAGACAAAAGCCTACTGTGACGAAACGGAACATCTGCCCAGTTGACATCACCCAAGCACAGAGAGCTTCTAATGAAAAGGTGACCAAAATCTGGAGGCCTACGGTTTGAACCTATTATTTGGTGGCTACCATGCTCCAGCAGCAACGCCAGGCTAGCACCATCATCACTCCTGTCCCTGGGGCCAAGAACAGCCTGCAGGTCCAGATGCAGGGAAACCAGGTCTACTATTTCAGCTAGCTATTGCTCAAAAAGTATTAGCTTCCTCAAACACACACTCAAGGCCCAAAAAGTCCCCAAACCTGGTAAAAATCAGTGACAGACTCTTGTTTCATGCGATGAATCCAGTGGAAATCCACGTTCTGGACTAGCAATGTATGTTAGCATTTTCAGCTTGAGCTAATAAAAAAATACATACTTTTTTGAAAACTAATATAGCATATA
The DNA here is from genome assembly GCA_004026545.1 of Mormoops blainvillei. NCBI lineage: Eukaryota > Metazoa > Chordata > Mammalia > Chiroptera > Mormoopidae > Mormoops > Mormoops blainvillei. Next base: position 301,069 of record PVJD01000959.1, read on the forward strand.
AATCTATACATATATTATCTAATTTTATATACATTATTATTTTAAAATGTATTAAAAAGGTGCCTGTAAGTAAATATTCTAAAATGTTAAATGGTTTTGTTAACAGCAGTAACATTATCAGAAACTAAACAGCTTGTCCAAAATCAAAGCAACTAAGTGGTCAAGTTGGGATTCAAACAGAACCAGGCTCTACCTCTATGCTACTCTGATTTTCCACGTGATTTTTTCTTCACTTTTTATTATGGAAAATGTAAACATACATTAAAAAAGAGAGAGAGACTAACACAGGAACCTCCATTTTTCCATTTCCCAGCTTCAACATTTTTTCTCTCGTTTCAACTACCTCTCCTCCTCAACTCATTCTTACGTTTTTTTTAAAGCAAACCCCAGTCATATCATTTCATCCATAAATCATGTAGTTTGTATCTCAACAATGGACTCCGTACCCAGCCCAAGTTCAAGCTTTCTGTATTGTTTCAAAAAACGCTACAGTTGATGTATCAGAACAACGATCTAATCAATGCTCCAATGAAAAGAAGGGGGGGATAGAAGGAGGGAGGAAAGGGAGGAAAAAAAGAAAAACTACCTCATGAGATCGCAGGGGTTAGAGGGGTCAGGGAAATCATGTTTTTAAATACATTTTTATACTGCTTTCCTTGTGACAGTAAGCATGTATATAAATTTCTTAGACATGTGCTCTGGCCTTGGAATGCACAGAAAGGCCAATTCCAAAACACAGTATGGAGTAGCCCTTACGGAAGGGGATGTAAGTCAGTATACAGGTTCCTCATGAACACTGACCACACAATGTCTCCTCTGAGCAGCTGTGGACCTACTCATTTCTCCTGCAAATCAATATCTTAGGAAAAGAATTATAACAAATAATCTCCCCTAAATTTTAAAAAAGGGGAAAAAAAACAGTTATTATACCAAGGTTCCTGTTCAAGAAATGTTCTCAACGGTCTAGGCTGGGAGTGTATCATATTACCTGTACTCCTAGCACCTAACCCAGTGACAAGACAAAGCAAATACTTGATAAGATGGTAACTGGGCTGAACAGATTTGGGAACACATGGACTCAGTGGCAACTCTCTTCTTTTGGTTCTTAAATGACAGCAGTAAACCTCAGGCCATAAGGAACTTCAGCTATGAGAAACCACTGAGATGTGGCCTTGAGAGGTATCAGCTTGATTTGTCCTACTGTAGGACATACACCATTCCTTGATAAGCCTATGCACTATTTTTTTTAAACAATAAATCTGTGCCACAATAGTAATTGCTAAAAACCATTATAGAAGTTGAGAGTCCTCTAGCTACTATATCCTAAGGACCTACTCAATCAACCTGTCAGTTCCCCTTAATACTAAATACAGGTGTGCTAAATATAATAAATAAGGGCAGATTATTTCCTTCTGCCACTGCAAAGAACTGAAGGTGAATCAAGTTAACCACAAAGACCTGAGCAGAACAACTCTTCTATGGGTTGCCTATGGATGACAGGAAACTGAGTTCAAATGTGGCCTCTGTGAGTGGGTCCAAGAAGTGAAAAGATTAATATTCTACTGCTACTTCCGTTATGAATTACCTGAAAATCAGAAATTCTAAAGAGTAGAGTCAGATCTTTAATACTATATCCCCCTTTTGCCTAGAAAAAAATTTAAAAATTTAAACCAAAATGATTTTACACCTCATAAACCTTTACATTAGAAAAATACTTATATCTTGGATTAAATGTTCCAACCAAAAGACACAGGGTAGCTGACTAGATAAGAAAACATGACCCACATACATGCTGTATACCAGAGACTCACCTCAGAACAAAAGATCTACAAAGGCTAAAAGTGAAGGGATGGAAAAAATATTCCAAGCAAATGGACATGAAAAAAAAGCTGGGGTAGCAATACTTATATCAGACAAAATAGACTTCAAAACAAAGGTCATAAAAGGGACAAAGAAGTCACTACATAATACTTAAGGGAGAAGTCCAACAATAGGACATAACCCTTGTAAACATATATGCACCCTACACAGGATCACCTACATATTTAAGAAAAATCTTGGAGGGCTTCAAGAAAGAGATCGACAGCAATACTGTCATCATAGCAGATTTTAACACCCCACTGTAGACAATGGACAGATCTTCCAAACAAAGAATCAACAAGGATGCTGTAGCACTGAATGAAGTTCCACATCAAATGGACTTAATTGATATTCACAGAACATTTCACACCAAAGAAGCAAAATATTCATTCTTTTTAAACACGCATGGAACATTTTCAAAGACAGACCACATGGTAGGACACAAAACAAGCCTCAACAAATTCAAGAAAATTGAAAACCTATCAAGCAGTGCTCAGATCCTCAAGGAAAAAACTCAAAAACATTCAAATACATGGAAAGTGAGTTCAAATACATGGAAAGTGAGTAACATGTTACTAAATAATGAATGGATCAATGATGAGATCAAGGAAGAAATCAAAAAGTATCAGGAAAAAAATAAAATGAACACCCAACAATCCAAAACCTATGGGACACAGCAAAGGCAGTACTGAGAGGGAAGTTCACAGCAATGCAGGTCTACCTAAGATATAAAAATCTCAAATAAACAACTTAACTCTGCAACTACAAGAACTAGAAGAACAACAACAAAGCAAGTAGAAGGAAGGAAATAATCAAGATGAAGGCAGAATTAAATAACATAGAGACTAAAGAAAAAATAAATTCAAGGGATCAGTGCATCCAGGACCCGGTCCTTTGAAAGGATAAACAAAATTGACAAACCTTTAACCAGACTCATCAAGAAAAAGAGAGAGAGGACACAAATAAATAATATCAGACATGAAAGAGGCGAAGTTATAACTGACTACACAGAAATACAAAGGACTGTAAGAAATTACTACTAACAAATTACTATATGCCAAGAAATTGGACAACCTAGGCGAAATGGAAAAATTTCTAGAAACATGCAATCCTCCAAAACTGAATTAAGAAACAGCAGAAAACCTGAACAGACTGATAACACTAGTGAAACTGAAGCAGTTATCAAAAAACTACCTGCACACAAAAGCCCTAGACCAGGTGGCTTTACCAAACATTCAGAAAAGAACTGACCCCTATCCTTCTCACACTACTCAAAAAATTCAAGAGAGAAGACCCCCAAACTCTTTTTACAAGGCCAGTATCATCCTAATTCCAAAACCAGGTAAAGACAAAACAAAGCCTCTGATGAACACAGATGCTAAAATCCTCAACAAGATATTGGCAATCAGGATCCAGCAATACATTAAAAAGGTCATACACCATGATCAAGTGGGAGTCATCCCTGGGATGCAAGGATGGTTGAATATTTGCAAATCAATAAATATAACACACCACATAAACAAAATGAAGGATAAAAATGACATGATCATAACAATAGACGCTGAAAAAGCGTCTGATAAAGTACGGCACCCATTTACGGTAAAAAACTCAGCAAAGTGGGAATAGAGGGAACATATCTCAATATAATAAAGGCCATACACGAAAAACCTACTGTCAACATCATATTTAATAGGCAAAAACTAAAAGCTTTCCTATTAAGATCAGGAAAAAGACAAGGATGTCTGTTTTCACCACTTATTCAACATAGTAATAGAAGCTCAAGCCACAGTGATCAGACAAGAAAACGAAATAAAAGGCATCCAAATTGGGAAGGAAGACGTAAAACTGTCATTACTCTCAGACAACATGCTAGAGTACATAGAAAACCCTATAGTCTCCACCAAAAATAACTAGACCTAATAAGTGAATATGGCAAAAGAGAGGGATACAAAATCAATATTCAGACATTGAAGGCATTTTTTTGTGCACCAACAATGAACCATCAGAAAGAGGAACCAGGAAAAAAATCCCATTTTCTATAGCAACAAGAAAAATAAAGTACCTAGGAATAAATTTAACCAAAGTGGTAAAAGACCTGTACTCAGAAAGCTGAAGACAGAAATTGAGGGAGATACAAATAAATGCAAGCAAATACCATGATCATGGATAAAGAGAATTAACATCATTAACATGACCATACTACCCAAAGTAACCTATAGATTCAATGCAATTCCTATTAAAATACCAATGGCATATTTCAGATCTGGAACAAATATTTCAAAAATTTATATGGCACCATGATGAACAGCTTCAACAATCTTGAGGAAGAAGAACAAAATAGGAAGGATCACATTACCCAATATCAAGCTAAACTACGAATCCACTGTAATCAAAACAGTCTGATACTAGCATAAGAACAGACATATAGATCAATGAAACAGAATAGAGAGCCCAGAAATAAACCCATGTCTCTATGGTCAATTGATATTTGACAAAGGGGCATGAGCATACAGTGGAGTAAAATTAGCCTCTTCAATAAATGATGTTGGAAGAACTGGACTGATACATGCAAAAAAAAAAAAAAAAAAAGGAATTAGACCACCAACTTACACCATACACCAGAATAAACTCAAAATGGATAAAAAACTTAAATATAAGTCATGATACCATAAAAGTCCTAGAGGAAAACATAAGTAGTAAAATTTCTAATATCCCATGTAGCAATATTTTTGCCATTATCTCTCCTAGGGCAAGGGAAATAAAGGAAAACATAAGCAAATGGGACTGCATGAAATTAAAAAGCCTCTGCATGGCTAAAGAAACCATCATCAAAATGAAAAGGGAACCAACCATATGAGAGAACATACTTGCCATACTGGACAAGGGTTTAACCTCCAAAATATATAAAGAACTCATGATTCAATGCCAGAAAGGCAAATGATCCAATTAAAAAATGGGCAAAGGTCCTGAATACAACACCTTTTAAGGAGGACATACAGATGGCCAATAGACATATGAAAAAATGCTCAACATCATTAGCCATCAGAAATATAAATCAAAACCACAATGAGATACCACCTCACCCTTGTCAGAATGGCCATCATTAATAAATCAACAAACATCAAGTGCTGGAGCAGATGCCCAATAAAGGGAACCCCACCCAGTGAATTGTTGGTGGGAATGCAGACTGGTGCAGCCATTGTGGAAAACAGTATGGAATTTCCTCAAAAAATTAAAAATGGAACTGCCTTTGACCCAGCGATTCCACTGCTGGGAATATACCCTAAGAATCCCAGGCAACAATTCAAAAGAACTTATGCACCCCTATGTACATAGCAGCTCTATTTACAATAGCCAAGTGCTGGAAATAGCCAAAGTGCCCCGCAGTAAATAAGTGGATCAAAAAACTGTGGTACATTTACACAATGGAATACTAAGCAGCAGCAGAAAGAAGGAACTCCTACCTTTTGCAATAGCATGGGTGGAACTGAAGACTATTATGCTAAGTGAAATATGCCAGTAGGTAAAAGACAAATACCATATGATCTCACTTATAAGAGGAAT